>CM041786.1:76797629-76934736 GCA_023375725.1 Nephotettix cincticeps | reverse complement strand
CATTAAGAAGAAAGCTGAGCGATTGTTATCTCCCCATCATTGTTTCATCATTGGCTCTCATTTTCTTTCAATTCCAATTCATCGAACATCCCCTTTTATTAATTCTTTCACTGTCTGTACTTCTAGGTACTGGAACTCCCTTCCTGATATGATTATAAATTGGGCTGACCGTGTTCGGTCTGGGACGGAGGTGAAGTGCCACATTTTAGGGCGGGGTAGTGTCAAATGATGTGTGTCATTGTCGGGGCAGGAGTCAACAATGTATGATGGCGATTGAGAGAATGGGGTGTGTTTGTCTCACCTAGGTTTTTTGTTTGAAAAAATAATGTTTGTTTAACTACTTAAGTTTTTATATCTTAGCTAATATAAGTTTCGTTTGTTAGAGGTTAAGTGGTAGAGAGGACTTGTTAGTCCTAACTTCGTCTAATAAATAAAATCATTTTGCATTTCATTTCATTGTCAGTTATATGGATTGTTGGCGAGTTATTATTAAGGAGGACATGATAGTTCACCAACCAGAGATGCTCTAGTGGCCGATGTTGATCGACGCATGCTATGAGTGGACCAGGCATGCAACAGAGATACCTCAAATGATAAACTCAACAGAGATACCTCAAATGATAAACTCTATTTTCTTCTACTATCTTTAACCATCCAAAGGTTAGCTTAATTTACAAGGTAATTGGATCCAAGCACGCTCACAGTTTAATTACAGGCCTCAATTACAAATTAAGATTCAAGATAATGTTTTGAGTGCCATTTTTCTTCTAAAGAACTCAATAATTTAGCCAAGTCTACTTTACAAGAGGCAACAATCAGTATCAATATAGGAACATAAAAACACATGAAATTTGTTTGAGTTACCTTTCTTCGATTCTTAATATCTTTCAGACTCGGAAAAAGTTAAGTTAATGATTGAATTGTGGTTTAACTTCAAGTCATTTTGTTTTTTTACAGGTAAACTTACAAATAAAATAACAGTGATTTCACAGTTTAAAAACCATACTACTACTATTATTAGCAACAGTAATTTCAATATTTTAAAGACTCTTCATAGAGGGGAAATATTTAGTTTTAGCCCCAATAAGAATAATGTAAATTTTGTGACAGCAGTACTAGCCCTTACATGTGTAAAAATACCCTCGTCGCAGCAGACCTGAGTACTCAGCGAATTTCCGAATCAATGATTTTATATGTCAAGTATGATCAGTATTTATCGATAAATACAGCTAGTTATTTGCCTATTCTCCGTAAGATTAACATGGAAAAAAGTATGCAGAATTGCTGCTTTGAGGAACAGTAAAAGTAGGCATTTTTACCATAAACTATTTTTAATCTGACCATATATAATTATCTGGACATAAATAAAGGAGTTTGCATATTCTTCATAAGATTAACATAGGAAAGAGTATTCAGGTTTGCTGCTGTGAGGAACACATAAACTATGATTTTTTTATTGATTTTTTTCATCCAAAACTATTGATTAGTAAGGGAATTATTAATTTTTCCTCATCCTCCATAAGATTAGCATTGGGGTCCCTAAATACAACCGTACTGTGTTTAGATTTTTTAATATCTCGGTAACTGTTGGAGATAGAGAAAAACTTAAAGGAACTAAATTGTGCAATTTTTAAAGCTGATTCTAATGGTAAAAGATAAAATTAGAAAATTTTAAAAATTACATGGAAAAAACACAAAAAAATCATTTTTGGGGTACAAAACCCCCAAAATTACTGGTTCCACCTATATGTCTGAATTACAAACTCATCCGAGCAAAAGTAGGAATACACGTTTCTACCAAATTTGGTCTCGATTTTTACGATTGCACTATTTTTACGAGAGTTATCGTGTTCACAGACACACACACACATATATGTGTGTGAGTGTGTGTGTGTGTGTGTATATATATATATATATATATATATGTGTGTGTGTGTGTGTGTGTATATATATAGGCCTATATATATATATATATATATATATATTAATGACTATTGTTTTTGGTCTCTGGGAACCTAAAGAAGAAAAATAACATGGTCCCGGGCTTAAGTTTTGCCATGAGACCTACGGTAATAGCTTCTTCCCTATGGGAAATTCGCTAAGAGATGGTTGAGGTGTAAATTAACACTTGGGTGCTCGCGCGGAGTGCGGCGGAATTCCAGTCATGTTGTTTTGTTCATAAAAACACAGTTGGCAGCACGTCTGACCTTGAGCAGTCATCTACCTTCCCCCTGACACCCCTGGAACCTATCAGTATAGTGGCAGCAATCAATTTAGGCTAAACAAATTTTCTATTGATTTTTTTCCTATGGTGACGCAGTATTGGAGTGTAGGTGCACTCCACGTGAGTATCTGTGTTCCGTTTTTTCCACTGAGTAACATATGTTGTGGATTTTAGTTCATGTAGTTAACATTATTTTTATATGAAAACTTTGCAGTGTGTGTGAATATTAACTAATGAATGAACAAAGGACAACCAAGAACAATTATGGCGTTGGCTAACTGAAACGGAGGATGATATGAAAATGAGAGTGTCATCAGTGATGAAGACCCTGATGAACTTTTTTTACTGGAAGTGGTGGATTACTCCCAAGACACTTCAGCCGTAGCGGCTTTTTGCGCACCCTTGTGTGGGTTGCGGCGTTATCACATAGCGAAAAGCCATTGGTGAACCTTGATGAACTTGAAATAGATAATATTGCGTTGTTTAAATAATTATTCCTGACCATTTTCTAAAATAATTTTTCTATTCAGCAATATTTATTTATTTTATTGTAAAATTTGCAAAATTTTCAATTGTGACATGTGGGTCTACCTTAATCATTTGAAAAGTGTGTGTGTAGAATGTGCTAACTAGGTGCATTTGTCAAAGTGTGTTGTCATAGGTAGTTTTGGGCTTCGATTGCTTGTTTAAAACAGATTCCTAAAAATTTTTTTGATTAATTTTTTTATGTGTTTTATAACATCACCAATCACATCAAATTATGTGTTGTATATGTCTATTTAATCTAAAATGCCAATACATCGTAAAAATAATTCATACTAATTAAGAAATAAGACAAATACAAATGCAGTGCAGTGGCGACCGCTTGTGTTTCAGTAAATCACGCGAGCACCAGAGTGTTAAAGTTTAACACGTTCAGTGCGATGGGCGTTCAAGTGGTGTACGGTCACGCGTGCGCAGACGCCGATTGGCACCTTGCAGAAAAAGAAATTTGGTTTTAAATTATCAGCTGGTTGTTCATTTCAAGAGTTTTACCGCTACAGTGTGTTGTTGATGAGTTCGGTTACCTTCAAACAGTAAAAAACAAAAAGGTGATAGTGTTAAAAACTAATGTTGCTCTAAATTCAGTCCCTACAAATATAAGTTTTTATGTTTTATTTTAGTATCACAAAGGCTTGCCATTTTTACTTTATGTTTCCTAACCAATATTCTATTGAAAATACAGCCTGAATACATTTATGGTTTATTTTTACTGTACAATATATGCAATATATACTTGTAATCTTGCAGTGTGCTCTTTTGGTAAATGTTCCGAATACAGTATCCTAGAAATCTATATGAAATCGATCTTAGACTCACTTTTTACACTTTCTAATAAACTTTTAACAATGTTACTGTCCGCGGAAGAACCCAATTTCGACGTTTCGTGCGATTTTAGGCTGTATTATGACCCTCTCAAACCATACCGTCTAGCTAGGGGATCGGCGTGTATCGGGGTTCTGGGCGGGAAAACAAATCACTCAAATACACTTATTTCACTCTCTAATAACATAATTAACAATAAAACACCAAGGAACACAGTTTTCCCGACGTTTTTTGGACCGAAATACGACACTCTATAACGTCCAGTCAACAGTGAGGTCGGCAGGCATCTGGCTACTGGGCCGGGGAAATGGGAAATATTGAAGAATCAGGGATTTTTTTGTCTACGATTATGGGTTTTAGGTACAGAGAAACGGGATATTTTAATAGAATCTGGGTTTTAATAGGCTTATTTTAGCAGAGGTTTTAACAACGTTGGTAACAGCCGACTAGGTGAGGACTGAGGAGTAATAATGAAACATTATTCCACAGAGCACCAATCCTCATAATGTCACTTCACTAAGCCGATGCAATAATGGGATTCATATTATTATATTAAGTATATATATATATATATATATATATATATTCATAATATATATATATATATACCTATTATGTATAATGATTACTATTATTATATTCTTACTATTAAATTATCATTATTATTATGATTATTATAATATTTTGACATGATTTTATTATAGTTATACGTATATATCACATGATGATATAGGTGAAATTGCCAACATAGTCCTCTGTGCAGTTAAGATTAGGGGTGTGCGATGCAGCAAAAAAATTTCGATTCGATACAACGATACGATACAAAGAATTCCGATACGAATCGATGCGATTCGATTCGATACAACATGACAAACACACAACACAATTTCCTGTAAAATAGAAATCCTATAACAGAAGATAATAAAAAAACCATGGAATTAATGCCAAAAAATATATTAGGCCTATTAGACTATTCACTAAATTTTACAGTTCATAATTAGTTTGATAATTTTTAGTTTGATAACTTTCAAGTTCCAAAGATTTGTGTTAAGGTATTTTATCTATGTATAAAGCAAAGCACCCTAAAAGATTTCCAAGATTCGCTAAAATTTTTAATAACTTGGAATATGTATAGCTAGCCTTGACGAGACTAAACAAGAATTATTTAAAAAAATTAGTGTAGGCCTATAATTAGTAAAAATATATTATATATCTATTATAAACTACTAAATTAAATAAAAAAACTATTGTATGACAAAAACAAATATATCTCTGGTTTTAAAATTTTGATACAATTTCAAAATTCTTTTGTATAGGTTTTAAAAAATAACATATCTAACAAATTTGGAAATGAGAAAAATAAATGATATTACTAGAGGAAATGATAGCATTGTAGTGAAAACTATAAATAAAAATTCGAAAAGTAATAATGTAGAAAATATAAATATACCCCCGTCGCAGCAGACCTGCGTACTCAGCGAATTTCCAAAGCAATAATATAATAATAATAATATATGACACGTTTTACCAATATCTGTTGATAAACAACAGAATTATTTACTATTGATGTCTGTTGTGTCCAGCGGAGGAATACCTAACCATAAACAACTTCCATTGAAATTGTAATCGTCACGTCACGTAAGCTGTTGTTGACTTGTTTGGCAATTTTGAGAGAGGATTTAAAATCAGTTTGAGTAACAAAATAAAAAAGAAAATTGGATTGCACAAACATAGACATTAAATAAATTTGTTTCAAAACCTGAAAATCGGCTATGCCATTAGGATCTATCCGCGCTGCCGCGCATCGGGACTCACTCGATGCATCGGGACGCTCAATGCATCGGGATTTCGATTACCTCTGTATCGATTCGCGATTTTATGCATCGAATCGAATTGAATCGAAATTTCGATACATTTTCGATGCATCGCACACCCCTAGTTAAGATAGGGTTTTTATTGATATTTTTATGTCGTTAAATACATTTTATACTTTAAAAACCTAACTTAACTCCGCAGAGCGCTGTATGTCGGCGACTAATACACGTAGCGTTTCATCGTAATATCCGAGATATTGCCGACATACAGCGCTCTGCGGAGTTAAGTTAGGTTTTTTATTGATATTTTCATGTTGTTAAATATATTTTATACTATCAATAAAAAACTTAACTGAACTCCGCAGAGCGCTGTATGTCGGCGACTAATACACATAGCGTTTCATCGTAATATCCGAGATATTGCCGACATACAGCGCTCTGCGGGGTTAAGTTAGGTTTTTTATTGATATTTTCATGTCGTTAAATATATTTTATACTATCAATAAAAAACTTAACTGAACTCCGCAGAGCGCTGTATGCAGGCGACTAATACACGTAGCGTTTCATCGTAATATCCGAGATATTGCCGACATACAGCGCTCTGCGGAGTTAAGTTAGGTTTTTTTTGATATTTTCATGTCGTTAAATATATTTTATACTATCAATAAAAAACTTAACTGAACTCCGCAGAGCGATGTATGTCGGCGACTAATACACGTAGCGTTTTATCGTAATATCCGAGATATTGCCGACATACAGCGCTCTGCGAAGTTAAGTTAGGTTTTTTTGATAGTATAAAATATATTTAACGACATAAAAATATCAATAAAAAACCTAACTTAACTCCACAGAGCGCTGTATGTCGGCAATATCTCGTCTATTACGATGTATCGCAACGTGTATTGGTCCCCTTTATACTACTGTACTTTCACAATTAGTTATATTTTTCAACGATACGGCAGAAACCCAATGTATTTTAATTGACAGTCTAAAACATAACAACTAGTCATTTTACGACATCTAAACACGTTAATTACAAGAATGAAGAATTGTTATATTTTATAAATCAAACCAATTATAAAATAAACATCCTTTAATTATTTGTGTAAATAAACAAATATGTCACTGGTTAGAAGTAGTTTCTGTACTTGCCGTACCTCTTTGTATATTTCAATTACATAGTGCTGAAGGAATAACGGATTTGTAATCAGCTGATTGGCAATGAAATGAACTAATACTAAATATAGTTGAGCTCAGTTAATGATTTGTTGCGCCATTTTATTTGTTTGAGTACATTTACAACTAATTAATTTTTAATTCAGTTTAATGAAATTAAGTTAAATTAATTTAAAGTAAATGACAAATCTTTAACATTAACTTAACCTTACACCTTAAATCTACAAACAAACAAGCTTTTCCAGTTCAAAATTGTAAATCATGAGAATCTCCCGTTTACCCTAAAATTATCCCAAATTCCCTAAAATATCCCTGATTCCCAAATATTTCTCGTTTCTCCCAGCTCAGAACGTCGATTGTTGTAGACAACAAGGTTGACTGGTGTTTCAAAGGTGCTGTTCATTTATGGGGGTTAATTACGATTTATAGAATAATAAAATATTCTGTCAAATCATTTAACTTAATTAAAAATAATAGGAGGACCGTAATTTCGCTACACTTGGGAAAACTCGAAACAGAGGGGCTTGTAATTCAAAAACAGTCAAAAATTAACAAAGTTGAAAATATGAGTCACTCACCAAAATCCTCTTTTTCCCATCGGAAAATAGTCTGTGATGGCGTGGTGTGGGAGGGGTGGCGGCGGCATCAGGCGTCCTTGATTGATGTGGGTGGAATACAGTTGTACTTGGGGGTTACATACAGTTTGTTCCACATAAACACAGTCCACATTGATCTTGAATCACGAATAACGAACGTAAAGTCTTGTAGCAAGACCGACGCGGTAGCGCGGTTTGGAGGCGTCAGAGTCCCAGGAGCCCGCACAATGAAGTTCTTGGAGAATAGTTGCACAGCACAAACACTGAATTTAAATGGGGAAATGTAAATAAGCTACGTATTTTACTGAGTAATATGTTAAGAGAAATACTAAATTATTAATTTAAGAGGTTAAATGGGTACGAGGAGTCCCGAGAGAGACGACGCGGATTTTACCGCTATATCGACCGAGGAAGAACTGCAACTGGTGGTTTTTTGGCGAGAGAGGAAACTCTTTACTTTTTGGTATACGCGAATATCGTCCAATAGGCGCTAGCGTCACTCCTGTCAGCTGGATCGGGCGGCAATATTTCAAATTCAAATTACATATCATTTATTACATATTATTGATTATATTGATTTACATAAATACCAAACATACCGGGGACCTTGAATCCCTATTGGGTTCAACAAAACATAAAGCGAGAATACATGAGAGAGAAAAGTGTGTATATCTAAAATACTTAGAGCTAATATATACAGGAACATAGTTTCACTCCTTAATCTGTGTTGCAAGGCAAAGGAAAAACCTTGTGCGCAGGTCGTGTCAGCTGACCATTGGCAGTCTGTAGTTGCACCACTCGCACTACATTGTCTTTTCCCGGCGACACTCTAGTGACACGGGCAAGGGGCCATGTGAGAGGGGGTGTCGGTTGGTGAACGAGAACAAGATCTCCGATTTTCAGATTTTGGGTTGGTGTATCCCACTTCATTCTCTGTTGAAGGGTGTGCAGATATTCGAGATGCCACCGCTTCCAAATATTTTGATTTAGAGATTGCACAAGATGCCAGTGTTTGAGTCTATTTTGGGGGATGTCACTGTGATCAGGTTCCGGGACTGCTGCTAGCGGGGCGCCTATTAAAAAATGGCCGGGTGTCAATGCAGATAAATCTGTTGGGTCATTTGAAAGTGGGGTGATTGGTCGAGAATTAAGCATGGCTTCAGCCTGAGTTGTAATAGTGATGAATTGAGGAAGAGTAAGGATCTGATCTCCTATTACTCGACGTAAGTGGTATTTGAGGCTTTTAATAGCACTCTCCCACAGACCTCCTTGGTGGGGAGCGGCAGGAGGATTGATGTGGAATGTGATACCACGTTGAGCCAAGAATGACTGAAACTGTGTTTGTTCAGGAGAGTGGATGATTTTTCGTAGTGCATTGTCTGCCCCTAAAAAATTTGTGGCACAATCGCTGTAGAGATCGGAACATAGGCCGCGTCGAGAAACAAAGCGAGTAAGTGCGGCAATAAAGGCATCAGATGACAAATCCGTCACTGTTTCTACGTGTACTGCCTTTGTAGCTAGACATACAAAAACACATATGTAGACTTTGACGTGTCTAATGGAGCGTAGGTTATGCACCTTAACCGAGAATGGTCCACCATAGTCCATGCCTGTTTTGAGGAAAGCCCTTGTGGCTGTCACACGAGCACTTGGGAGATCGCCCATGAGAGGAGGACTGTTTGTGGGGCGCAGTCGAAAACACCGCACACATTTAAAAATTCTGGAGCGAATCACACTCCTGGCGCATAAAATCCACACACTTTGAGCAAGAAGCGACTGGGTAAGCTGTGCTCCAGCGTGAAGATGTCTCAGGTGGTAGTGATCTATTAGAAGATCAACAACGTGATGCCTTTTTGGCATAATTACCGGATGTCGAGAGTCATGATGTAGACTTGAAGCTGTTAACCTCCCACCAACGCGAAGAAGACCACTGGAGTCTATCCACGGAGTGAGACGTCGAAGGCGTGAAGATACTTGCTTCCTTTTCTCCAAAGCTACAATGTCGTCATTGAAGCTGACATGTTGGACGAGCTTGAAGACGGTAGTTGAAGCCGATCCCAGCTCAATGGAGGAGAGAGGTCCGCTGCGCTTCTCGGGATGACGTGTGTTGTGGATGAACCGCTGGACGTAGGCCACGACTGCTTGGAGACGAGACCATGAAGAAAACTTGGTAAGTAGATCCCATTCTTCATGTTGTACTGCAGTTAGCACTGGTAAGGGTGTTTGCTTAACTTCTTCCGTAGAATTTAAGTCTATTGGCGAAAATTTGGGGTCAGGCCATTCATCTTTATTTTGATGGAGCCAAGAAGGGCCCTTCCACCAAAGTGGGTGGTCAACAAGATCAAAGGCGGAAATACCCCGAGAGGCACAATCAGCAGGATTTTGTGCACTCTGAACATGTCTCCAACAGTGTGAAGGGACAAGCTCCTGAGTTTGAGAGACTCGGTTGGCCACGAACGTTTTTAGCCGAGCCGATATGGAGGAGTTTGCAGCCACGTTAGGACTACAGAGGAGTCACACCACAGGTAAATGGATGGTGAAGATATATGCTCCTTAAAAATTTCACAAACATGTGCGACTAACTGGGCCAAGAGGTGAGCACCACATAGTTCGAGGCGGGGCAAGGTCACTCTCTTAAGAGGGGCGACCTTAGTTTTCGCAATTACCTGGCGAACTATCACCTCACTGTTAGGGATAAGACTGCGGAAATACACCACTGCAGCAAACCCATTTTCGGAAGCATCTGAGAAGCCATGCACTTCTATTTCATTTGAGGAACTCAGCATTAGAGCACGGGGAACTTTGATCTTAGGGATGTGATTCATGTTGGATATAAAGGTATTCCACTTGTCAGATAAATCAGGTGGCAGGGGGTCATCCCAACCAAGACCAGTTGTCCACAAAAGCTGCATAAAACATTTAGCAGCCATGATACATGGGGCAAGAAAGCCACAAGGATCATATATCTTTGCAATTGCGCTTAGCACATTGCGCTTAGTGAAAGTGTTTTGAGGAAAATTGACACAGTACGTGAAATGATCATTTTCCGGGGACCATTTAAGACCTAGAACAGATAAACAAGGCCCTTGATCCTCTTGTAAGAACACCGGGGTTTCAAGGTGGTCTTGAGGGAGCGTGTGAAGAAGTTTTTGCGAATTGGAGGCCCACTTCCGCAACTCAAATCCTCCTTTTGCTAGGAGTGATTTTAACTGGCACTGAAGCTCTAAAGCTTCTTCTACAGTGTCGGCCCCAGAAATTATATCGTCTACATAAGTCTGGGATCGTAGAACTTTAGCAGCTTCCGGATATGCAATTCCCTCATCGTTGGCGAGTTGATGGATGGTGCGTATGGCCAAGTAAGGCGAACTGCTCACCCCAAAAGTGACACGGGTTAGTTTATAGATTGAGAGTGGTTCAGAGGGAGTGTCCCTCCACAATACGAGCTGATAATTCTGATGAGAAGGCTCCATAAATATCTGAAGGTACATTTGACGAATATCGCAGGTAAAAACAACACGATGAGATCGGAAGTGCATGAGAATGTCACGGATGTCCGTTAGCAGCTTACGGCCAGTCATAAGAGTGTCGTTAAGAGACTTACCAGAGCTAGTTTTGCAGCTAGCGTCATATACTATGCGAAGCTTGGTATTGCCGTTACTTTCTTTAAGTACCCCATGGTGAGGGAGAAAGTAGTGTGATGAGGTTAGATCAGGATTGACTGCTTTGATCATATGACCCTGGTCTATGTGATCTTTGATTGAGGTCGAGTACAGGTTCTTAAATTCTGGATTTTGAGCGAATTTCCTTTCGAGTGATTTAAATCGATGCTCGGCTGCATGAAACGAGTCGCCTAGTTCAGGGTTACCTTCTTTAAAAGGGAGTTGGACCACGTACCGTCCGTCATCACAACGAGAATGAGTAGAGTCAAAATGTAAGTCACATTTTTGTTCCTCAGAAGATTTTTTCGTAGCCATAGGAGGTTCTTCCATCTGCCAAAATCTTTTTAGAGAGTCATGGAGGTCATCTGAGGTAGCAAGTAAAGATACTGAAATATTGTTTACTGGTTGGTTAGAGAAGGCCGAAGGTGCTGAGCCTATGACAACGAAGCCAAAGTGGGTGCCTATTACATGAGGCATATTGTGACCCAAGGAGTGAGATTGGTTGGTCAAGATCAAGGGCAGTAGTGATCCGCCAATCAGTAAGTCTACAGGCCCAGGAAGATGGAAAGTTGGGTCTGCGAGGGTATATGGCTTAACACGATTCAATACCTCTTGGGATATAAAACTACGAGGCAGGTCAACGGATATGTTGTCCAAGACATGGACCTTATGTTGAGAGGCGATGGTTTTGCCTGAAAGGGTATCTATATTTAGCATAACAGCCCCTTTAGTGTGGGAGGCCATTTTAGAGAGTCCTACAACCTGTAGGTTTGAGTGTATGCGAGGGGCGCCTAAGAGCTGTGCCGCCTTTTCTGAGATAAACTCACACATGCTACCACTATCCAGCAGAGCTCTGAAAACATGGGTGACACCATTTTGGGCCGTTAGTTTTACCAGTGTTGTGCCAAGAAGCACGGTGGTACCGTTACACGGGGTGGGGGGAGCTGCCTGAGCTGTAGAGAGAGATACAGTTTGGTTTTGCTGATTAGAATCATTTGTTTGAGAGAGGAGAGGGGGTTCATTCTGAGGGGCAGAATTATTCGGAGCCAGGGTTTTATTTCGAGTCTGTTCAAAATGAAGAGACGAGTGGTGTCGCTTTTGACACTTTTGGCATGTGGCCTTAGATTTGCAATCTTGCATCGTGTGGTTTCCGAGACAGGAAGTGCAACGCTTTGCTTCCTTAACCAGTTTGTAACGCTTGTTAGGATTTAAAGCGGCATATTTAGGGCAACTATACACCTTGTGAGTGTCCTGGTTACATACAAAACATGAGTATGCCTTAAGTGGAGGATGTGGACGAGGGGTGGACGCAGCCACATAGAGACAGGATGTGAGGCAAATTGCACTCTTTTGCCCTGGTTAGATTTGTGCTGAGTTGAGCTAGAGCTTGAGCTCGGCTTTGAGTAATTTGAAATATTGTGAAGGCTAGCATCCTCCACATGATTACATTCCTCAGTGAGAAATTTAATTATATGGGCCACTTCCGGGAGAGTATGAGGAGTATGATCATCGTCAGCATGGGTAGAACGATAAACTTCTAAGCGCTGTCTTAACGCACTGTCCATTTTTCGGAGTATGAGAGCCGAAAGGAGAGGATTGTTTTGAGAGGTTACATCACAGGAAAGAGCCTTCAATGCCTGAGTATTTTCGTGATAAAGATTCACAAAAGCTCTCATGTTTTTGGGAGATGAAGCAGAGATATTTGGAAGGTCCAGCATCTGATTGAGATGTAATGTAATTAGTCTTCTAGGTGAGTGGTACCTATCCTGAAGAAGTTGGTAAGCTACTATGTAATTAGCAGCTGAGAGGGTGAGCGATTTTATTAAATTCAAAGGCTCGCCAGAGAGAGTGCTCAATAAGTATTGAAACTTGGCTACATTACTGAGAGAGACATTAGTATGTATGGTCGAGTCAAAAAGATTAATGTACGAAATCCAAGATAACGGATCTCCAGAGAAGTGCTTTAATTCCAGCTTTGGGAGTCTAACAGCCATAGCACTGAGTGTTGCATGTGACTCAGACGAGTGCACGGAAGAGGGGGTGGGAGGTCCGGCTACAGGAGTTAAAGCCTCTATTTTGGATGTAATTTCTGCATACAGGTTATTTATAGTGTCCTGGTCTTTTGAAAGGACCTCCATGACAGCATCGTCTGTCTCTATGGCACGGTACAAATTACTTTCAAAATCAGCACGTTTTTGTACGAGCTCCTTAGAAAATGTGGATAAGTTACGCTGCTGAGCCATTGTTGGCGGCTCATCTCTCGCTGCGATTTCATCCACAGCTGTATTGATTGTTTGGAAACGACTTTTTATTAACTCCGTGCATCGAACATAAGTGGTCCACTTTAAAGGCTTGGCCATGGTTGAGAGAGTATAATACACAATTGAATAATTTTAAGAGGAGACAAATTAGTCTTAAACCCTAATTAGGCTATAAAATATATTATAACAGAGATTGAGATATGAATGAGTTGTATAAGAATGATAATTCCTGAACTAAGAATATAATTCAAACTAATAGAAATACCTATAATTCAAGAGAGGAAAAAACATTAATTACCTAAGATGAGTTAATTAGCTTAATTAACCAGTGAATGAATTAATTCAATTGATTGAGTAATCAAATAAGTACAATGATAAACAAACTTTAAATGTTATTGAGTATATATGAGAGTTATTTAAAAAATGATGCACACTGAGAGAAACACAAATAGATATTATTAGTCAATGCTCAAAACATAATAATAATAATTATTGATAACCCTTAATTACATAAAATCTTATTACAAACGTATCAACAGTTAAATGAACAACAATCTTTAAATGTAAACAAGAAATGTGACAACTGGAGGTAAACAGACTATCATCTGAGCCGTGATATTTCTATTGATCGCAGCTGACAGGATGTATTAAAATAGTAAATATTTCTCGAGAACATGAGTGACAGAGTCCGCGTTTTCGCATGATCACGTGGTGTCGCATGGACCAGTCTATTTGCCTATGCAGAGGGGAGGTCGCCTGATGCTGAAGGCGCGGCGTCGCTTGGGGACGCCGAAGAACACGCGGTTCAAGATGGCGATGGCGTCACTGACGCTCAAATCTTAGCGCCAAATTACACGTGGTGATTTTAATTATAGAACTGTAATTAATTTCCAAGGACTGTAATTCAACAAATCCGGCCCGGAGGACCAATGTTCATTTATGGGGGTTAATTACGATTTATAGAATAATAAAATATTCTGTCAAATCAATTAACTTAATTAAAAATAATAGGAGGACCGTAATTTCGCTACACTTGGGAAAACTCGAAACAGAGGGGCTTGTAATTCAAAAACAGTCAAAAATTAACAAAGTTGAAAATATGAGTCACTCACCAAAATCCTCTTTTTCCCATCGGAAAATAGTCTGTGATGGCGTGGTGTGGGAGGGGTGGCGGCGGCATCAGGCGTCCTTGATTGATGTGGGTGGAATACAGTTGTACTTGGGGGTTACATACAGTTTGTTCCACATAAACACAGTCCACATTGATCTTGAATCACGAATAACGAACGTAAAGTCTTGTAGCAAGACCGACGCGGTAGCGCGGTTTGGAGGCGTCAGAGTCCCAGGAGCCCGCACAATGAAGTTCTTGGAGAATAGTTGCACAGCACAAACACTGAATTTAAATGGGGAAATGTAAATAAGCTACGTATTTTACTGAGTAATATGTTAAGAGAAATACTAAATTATTAATTTAAGAGGTTAAATGGGTACGAGGAGTCCCGAGAGAGACGACGCGGATTTTACCGCTATATCGACCGAGGAAGAACTGCAACTGGTGGTTTTTTGGCGAGAGAGGAAACTCTTTACTTTTTGGTATACGCGAATATCGTCCAATAGGCGCTAGCGTCACTCCTGTCAGCTGGATCGGGCGGCAATATTTCAAATTCAAATTACATATCATTTATTACATATTATTGATTATATTGATTTACATAAATACCAAATCAGTACTAATATTTTGTTTTGTTTTGAGGTCCCTGGTGCCAAAAACATTATTCTAGTTAATAATACATTCATTCATATGTATATGAATGCTAAAATAAAAATTAAAATATGATATACATTTTGAAAGGATCTAGATAGTACTTAGAAACCTCTTAGTTGCACCACTTTTCTTCTTTTGTTAAGATCTTTAAAACGATGTATAACAAGTTAGGGTTGTTTCTAAATTTTTACTAACCCCAAACTGCCCCTTTGTGCGAGGGGGTGAAAATTTTAATTCATAGGGAGGAAGCTTATCATGGTAAGACTTAACTCGGAGACTGTGATAATTTTCATTTTTAGGTTCCTAGAGTCCTAAAACAAAGGTGTTAAAATTATACTGGGTATAATTGGAATTGGAGTGTGGTGGATAATGCGTCGGAGGACCAGGCCTGTCGGCCAATGTTGAAAGTAGATAAATATCACTTACTTGTAATATTGATGATTATATGAAAAAATGCATACAAAGGAAAAAAAACTCACATTATAGATTGAAAGACAAATTGAAATGTATTATTTGAAGAACATAAACAAACTCACAACATTAGTCAACAATAATAATTAATTTAAATATAAAAACATATGATCATAAAATCAGCTGCAAAGTTCAGTTGTCACAACCCACCATACCGGCCCCTTTGAAGTACATTGTGCTTCAACGTGTAGTATCATCTCGTGGCAGTGGGCACAGTTTCGTGACGGGACGAGTGTATAATCCAGTTGATGTCCGAACTTCGGCCACTCGGACTATATTATCTTTTCCTGGAAATACTCGAACCACGCGAGCTAAAGGCCACTGAAGAGGACTAGAGTGTGGCTGCATAAGAATGACCATGTCTCCAATGTTGATATTTTGGCAACTTTTATTTGTCCATTTATGCCTTTGTTGTAGGGTATGGAGGTATTCTTGTGTCCATCTGTACCAAATTTTCTCGAAGAGCTGTTGCGTCAATTGCCAATGTTTGAGATGACTTTGAGGTGTATTTATAAATGGCTTTTCTGGAAGTGACACCAGTGGTCCACCAATTAAGAAGTGACCAGGAGTGAGGGCAGAAAAATCTGAAGGGTCTGATGAAAGAGGTGTTAGAGGCCTTGAATTTAACATGGCCTCAATGCGAACTGTGAGTGTCATAAATTCGGGAAGTGTCAATATTGTCTTGCCAATGACCCTTTGCAAATGACGTTTGACGCCCTTTACAGCATTTTCCCATAAGCCACCGAAATGTGGGGCAGCAGGTGGATTAAAATGAAATTTTATATTCTTGCTGGTTACAAAATTCTGTATTTCTTCTTGAGATTTGGGATTATTAATATTATCTTTCAGTACCTTTTTCAGTTCTGCGCTTGCTCCAGTGAAGTTAGTTGCACAATCTGAGTAGATGTCCGAGCTTAAGCCGCGTCGAGAGGTAAATCTGACGAGAGCAGCGATAAAAGCGGACGTAGTTAAGTTGGTCACTACTTCGATATGAGTTGCCTTCGTTGTCATGCAGACGAAAATGCAGATATATACTTTGACTTGTTTGAAGGATCGCAAGTTGTGAATTTTGACAGTGTATGGTCCTGCATAATCAATACCTGTTGATGAAAACGGTCTGCATGGAGTAAGACGAAATCCAGGTATGTCTCCCATGAGTGGAGTGTTACTTTTCGGACTGGTTTTGAAACAAATCACACACTTGTGGATACGAGATCGAATCACATTTCTTGCACTTAATATCCACACATTTTGGCGTAATAAAGATTGTACCAGCTGGGGACCAGCATGCAGATGTTGCAGATGGTAATGATCAATCAATATATTCACGACATTGTGTTGTTTGGGTAACAGAATAGGATGACGCACATCAAATGGTAACGTTGAGTGTGAAAGACGACCACCGACCCGAATCAGATTATTTTGATCAAGAAATGGGTTTAAACGTTGGATGTTTGTTGGACACACCTTTTGTTCAGATAATAATTTAATTTCTCCAGAAAAGTGTTTCTGCTGTAATAGTGAAAATATTTTAGTACGTGCAGCATTCAGTTCAATGGTTGTAAGAAATCCAAGTTGATGTGATGATTCACGACAATTATTGATGAAACGCAACACGAATGCCATCGTTCGAATAAGTTTAGTCCAGGATGAAAACTTAGTTAGAAAATCCCAATCTTCTTGAGTATTTGATGCAAGTGTTGGGAGTAAATCAGGTTTTAATTCAAGGTCTGAGTCCAAAACTATAGGAATGAATTTTGAAGCTGGCCAATCGCTTGATGGTAAGGAGAGCCAAGATGGGCCATTCCACCAAAGCTTGTTTACAACCAAACTAGGTAGGAGCAATCCTCTTGAGGCACAGTCGGCGGGATTTTCCTGCGTTGATATGTGGTGCCACAGCTCTGGTGCTGTTGCTTCCTGAATTTGTGCAACCCTGTTGCCTACATAAGTTTTCAATCGATATGGTGGAGTCTTGATCCATGTAAGAGTAACGGTGGAATCACTCCAAAGCCAAATGTTACCAGATTTGAACAAGTTTGGAAATAAGTTGATAATATGCCGAGTTAACATGGACAATAGATGTGCAGCGCAAAGTTCAAGGCGTGGAATCGTCACCTTTTTCAAAGGAGCCACTCTGCTTTTTGCTATGACCAGACTAATGTTAACATTATGCGAAGCATCTTCGACTCTAAAATAGATGACTGCAGCGTATCCCCTCTCTGAGGCATCACAGAACCCATGCAGTTCAACTTTGTTTGTAGACTTAAGGTTCAGTGTCCGTGATATATTAATTTGATCAAGATAGTGAATGTCAGCGACAATGTGAGTCCAATGATCATGTACTTCGGCAGGAAGAGGTGAGTCCCAGTTCAAACATAGAGTCCAAATAAGCTGCATCAAGCATTTAGCTGTCATTATGAAAGGAGTTAAAAAACCACATGGATCGTAAATTTGAGCAATGGTGCTTAATACAGTACGTTTAGTAGTAAAATTTGATAGGTTTATACCCTTTGTACTGTAGGAAAATGAGTCAGTAGTTGGTGACCAGTGAAGTCCTAAAACTGTAAAGTGTGGGAGATTAGAACTGGAGACGAATTTTGGAGACTCTCTGTGATCTTCTGGTAAGTGTTGTAACAGTTGCTCATAATTTGAGACCCATTTGCGGAGCTCAAAACCTCCACGATTGAGTAACCTCTGTAATTGGTCTTGTAGCTCAAGTGCTTCTTCAATAGAGTCTGCACCAGTTATTAAGTCATCAACATATGTATTATGAAGCAAAGCATGTGCGGCATTAGGGAAATGTTGACCTTCATCCATCGCTAGTTGGTGTAGAGTCCTTATAGCAAGATATGGTGAGCTACTAACACCATAAGTGACAGTGTTGAGTTGAAACGATTTTATTGGTTGATTTGTATTCGATCTCCACAAAATCATCTGATAATGACGATCATCGGGTAGAATAAGAATTTGACGATACATCTGTTTAATGTCACAGCAGATGACAGTGTTATGACGACGAAACTGAATTAAAATGTCTGAGACGTTGGTTTGGAGTCTAGAGCCAGTCATGAGAAGGTCATTAAGGGAGACACCAGAGCTAGACTTACTGCTTGCATCGAATACTGTTCTTAGTTTGGTAGTTGAACTTGACTCCTTTAGAACACCATGGTGAGGGAGATAATAATGAATAACTGAAGAGGGTGGATCATCACATTCAGACATGTGTCCAAGGTTTATGTAATCAGACATAAAGAGGCGAAACCTTCGTTGTTTGCAAACTTACGTTCCATAGCTTTTAATCGGATTTCTGCATTTGTGCGACATGAACCTAAAACGGAATGTGATTCCTTGAAAGGTAGGCGAACAATATACCGGCCATCTTCGTCTCGTAAATGTGTTTCAGTGAACAGTCGTTCACATGTGGTATCTTCAAGTGATTGCTTATTATGTGATGGTACATCTGCTTCTTGTACCCAAAACTGTTGTATTGCGTCATGTAAACTATCATTGGGTGTGGTATGGAAGCAATCGTTAGGAATAGTAGTATGATGAGATAATGAAGAAATTGAAGATGATGAAGGAGAACATGGAGAAGTACCCATGACAATGTGACCAAATTGAGTTTGAATCAGATACGGTAGATCAGGACCTAACTGTATTTGAGAACCTGATAATATAAGTGGGCAAATGGCTGCTCCCAAAATAATATCAATGCGATTAGGACTGTGAAAGTTAGAATCTGCTAGTTGATATTGTTGTGCAAGTCGAATAACCTCCTGTGACACTGGAACCCTAGGTAAATGTGTAGTTAGGTTATTAAGAATCACCATGGCATGATTGGTGATTACGGGAACACCGGATAATGTTTCGATTGTCCCATAAACTTGTCCTTTGTTCTTGGATACTTGTTGGTTGATACCAACAATTTCAATGTTACATGCATACCGTTTTGCATTAAGTAGGTTTGCAGCACGTTCAGTTAATAGAGAAGACATACTACCAGTATCCAAGAGTGCTCGAAATGTGTGTACATTGCCAGTGTTGGAACGTACGTTGACCAGTAAAGTTCCTAACAACACCGTGGCTAGTCTATTACCTTTTTTATTGCTATTGTGTGAGCACGCAGTAATAGTTTTGTCTTGGAGAATATTTTCTGGTTGATTTGATGTTGAGATATGAGCACTAGATTGATTATTATTAGAAATTTGTTGTGTGGAGCTAATTTCTATGTTAGTAGATGGAAAATGCAAAAGAGTGTTGTGCCGCTTATGACAAAATTTGCAAGTGGATTGTGACTTGCATGATTTCAAATCGTGCATACCTAGACATGAAATGCAGTGTTGTCGCATTTTTATTAGGTTGAACCGTTCCTGAGGGGTTTTTGACAAAAATGCAGGGCAGGCAAAGGTTCTATGATTTGTTGTGTCACAGCAAATGCATCTCACTGATTGGTTGAAATTTGAAGCAACAACCCTTTTGTTTCCCAGTCCCTTTAAATAATTAGTTTTGTTTGGTTTTGGTGATACATGCAGATCTTGTGTGCGAGTTCCTGGGGAACAAATTGCATCTTCATGAACATCACATTCACTGTTTAGGAATGCAATAATTTCAGACACAGTTGGTAACGTGTGTTTATGCTTAGAGGTGACACCACGCATAGTTTCGAGTTTTTTCTTTAAATCTAAATCTAGCTTACGCAAAAGGACAGCTACAAGTAATGGATTTGAACTGGTGATGTCGCAGTTGATGGCTGATAATGCTTGTACGTTTTCCGTATAGCTGTTTAGAAAGTGTCTGATTCCTTTGATATATTTAACAGAAATGTCCGGCAAGTCCAAGATTCTATTTATGTGTAGTAGTTGAAGTCTACGATCATTCTGATAGCGGTCGGTGAGGATGTTATATGCAACATCATAGTTTGAATCATTTACAGCAAGATTGCGTACTAAATTTAATGCTTCATCTGTAAGAAGAGTAAGCAAGTATTGGAACTTAGTAATCTTGGGTAAACTTGGCTTATTATGAATTGCCATATTAAAAAGATTAATAAATGTGGTCCAATGTGCGTAGTCTCCGTTAAACTTGGGTAACTCGAGTTTTGGAAGGCGAGCTGAACTATTTTCAAGGTTAGGTGCGATTTCAGGTTGACTTGATTGATTTAACGTTGTTAAATTGGTTTCTACAATGTCAGAAATTTCCGCAATTAAATGGGTATAGCAGTTGGAGATTTCTGATTGATCCGCCATTAATTGGTCGTCGGACACGGCGTCATTTTCATTATAGTCTAGAGCGCGACTAACATTGAACTCGAATTCTTCATAGCGACGTTGAATTTCTGTCTCGTACACTTGAAGCGTCTTAATTTGACAACTTGTGACCGCCTCATTTTGATCACGAACTTTAGTGATAAGCTGTTTTAATGCTTCAAACCTTGAGCGTATTAGTGATGTTAACCGCTTGTAAGAACTTGGTTTAAAGTCTGCAACAGAACGTGTTTGAGGCATAGCAAAAAGATGTCTGAACAGTTAAATAAATAATGCGATCGGAAATGGTCCTAATATGCGTGAATAAGTTGACTAAGTGTGAATGCGTTGAGTTAATGCGTTGAATGCGTAAATGCGTTGAATGCGTTGTTACTGTAATCCTAGGCTGAATTCATGGATCCGGCCCGGAGGACCAAATGGTGGATAATGCGTCGGAGGACCAGGCCTGTCGGCCAATGTTGAAAGTAGATAAATATCACTTACTTGTAATATTGATGATTATATGAAAAAATGCATACAAAAAAAAACAAAGGAAAAAAACTCACATTATAGATTGAAAGACAAATTGAAATGTATTATTTGAAGAACATAAAAGAAATCACAACATTAGTCAACAATAATAATTAATTTAAAAATAAAAACATATGATCATAAAATCAGCTGCAAGGTTCAGATGTCACAACCCACCAGGAGTGTATATATATATATATATATATATATACAGTGCAACTCGGTTATTGCGGCCTCGGCCATAACGTCAACTCGGATATAACGTCTTTTATTTTTAGGTCCCGCCAAACTATATGTATTTACATAGGAAAAAACCTCGGATATATCAAGGCTTACGCTCCCCTGGTGATGGGGCTTTTAGTCCCATCACCAGGGGACTAAAAGCTCCCTGGTGTAGATGTAGATGTTTTACCTAAGTGTAGATGTTTTACAAAAGTAATGGGCCTCATACCATTGGTCACAATACTCCATACAGGGGAAACCGTTTCAATATCATCATTGTGTTCCGAACCTACTGATTCATAGTCATCTTCGTCGGAATTGCCGTCGACCATGTTCTGAATTGTGTCATTAGCATGGGCTACGTTGGGTTCGGTTTCGTTGTAAACATCGCTGTCACTACTGCTGTCAGGGTCATCAAAAAGCTGGGGTTGAGGTGCCGAAGACGGCCCTGCTCCATTAGGATCCATTTTATAACAATGAACTATAAAACATTACGCATACACTAAAAAAACAACGCAAGAACAAATAAAAACAACTTATAAGTAGCCGTCACCGGTGACCGCCTTAGCGTGGCGCGAACTACGAACGAACTACACCGCCACGACAGTAAACAAACATTCAAAAGAGCGACACAGAATCAACCTTCCACTATGATTGACTGAGTCACACTAAACCCGTCTCTGTCGGCATGAGCGCGACGTCACCGGCGACCGCCGCGCACCCTAGTGGAGCTCGGCGGCGGTCACCGGGGACCGCACCGCATCCAATGTGTTAATACATCAAACTATATCACAATCATGTCTTTTATTTTAAGTGTTTTTTTTTAGTGTAAAATCATGTACAACCACATAAGTCATCCAAGTAAGTCTAACACTGCATGGTCCTCCGCACATCCTACAAATTGATGGTTCCTCACAGGGCCGGATAATTATTGAATTTCATCTGTGAACTATCAGTCTTACTGCTATTACATCTACAATTCATTCTCATTTTAATTTTTGTGTTTGATAATACAACATGCCAATCACACGCAGTGAGGAGTTCAAGCCATCTACCTTTTACTTTCTCCCCTTATACATAGTATATGGAGAAAGTATTGTTTTCGTCAAAATTTTCGAATTTGAGTTGAGGGTGGATATATCCGTTTTGGGGTCCCCTGAATCCAAAAAAGTGGGTTTTGGCGTGATGTCTGTCTGTCCGTGTGTGTGTGTGTGTGTGTATGTGTGTGTGTGTGTGTGTGTGTGTGTGTGTGTGTGTGTGTCTGGATGTGTACAGTGCCACAGCCTACCCCGTTTGTCCGATTTAGATGAAATTTGACATGTATATTTATAGTCACCGTATCTCCAGGCTTTTTTTTCATTTTTTCGAATTTTTTAATTTTAAGGTTAGTTCACCCCTAAAAACCCTTAAAAAACATGAAAAATCCAATTTTCTCAAAAACGGCTCTAACGATTTTGATTAATTAACCAACAAAAAAATTAACCACCCGCCAAATGCCAATTACGTTGTCTGAAAGCGTCCAATGTTAATCTTATGGAGAATATAAAAAAATCAATTTCTTCCTTACTTTCCACCCGTTTTCCATGAAACTTGGTATGAGGTGTAAGGTCAAATCACCGAACAAAACCAGCTCAAAAAAGCTTGTTATTACCGGGGGGAGGGGGGGTTCCCCCCATACAATTTGAACGATAAACTATTAAATGATATTTAGAATTACTTTGTAGAACATGATAGATAGTTTTATTATAGATTGTCTTTTTTAAATTTACTTAAGGGAGAAAGTATGTGTCAGTCCACTGGTACCGTTTATTTAAGGTCAATAAAGATTTTCAAGTCTAGGTTGGACTCAATCAATATTGTTTTAACTTCATCGCAATCTCAGACGGAAATTTCACCGGTTCAATATAAAAACCTAAACCAATATTTGACCGAAATACAAAAGAAACATGCGGACTTTGAACTCAATTTCGAGCGTGCATTGGCGTATGAAGGTGATAATCCTATTCCCGACGATCTATTGATTACAGAACAAAATTCCATTAGCAATCTTTTTACTGACCTAGTATCATCTATCCAAGTACTAATTGATGAAAATGTACTTAATCAAACTCAACCTCAACTTAGCTCACAATCCAATACTTCCAACAGTATGGATCAATGTATGGTACGGCTTCCCAAATTAGAACTCACCAAATTTAACGGTGACTTTGCTAAATGGACTACGTTTATAAATCTATTCAACACAACTATACATGAAAACCTGTCATTGAGTAAAACACTCAAGTTTCAGTATCTCCTGAGCGTATTAGAAGACAAACCTCTTAATTTAATTCGTAACTTAAGCATAACTGATGCAACCTATGATGTGGCATACAAAATTCTGTCAGATCGTTACCAAAATGATCGTAGATTGCAGTTATTGCACATCAACCGCGTTCTTGACTTGCCTGAAGTTTCAGCTAGTATCATCATTGGGATAAGGCAGTTCCTTAACATATACAATGAAACTATGCAAGCTCTAACAGCGATCGGTTGTGATATCGCGGATTCTAACCATTTATTAGCCGCAATACTGTTACGAAAATTAGATGTAGATTTGTGTAAACGTCTTGAAAGCAAGCGTGATGTTACTGGTCCACTTCAACACACACTGCCTACTGTGGATGAAATAATTACTTTTCTCAATCAGGAATGTAACCGTTATGAAGATGCATAATGTTCAATTGACACATGTTTGCAAGAAATGAATCTCGGAATAGGTCAATAGGAATAGGAACACACAGAATATGTCAATTCAGCGAAGAGATGGTAAATTAACATATGTAGTCGGATCATCCACTCCCAAAAACCATTCCTCATCATGCGCTATCTGTGATACAGTAGAACTTGGATAATTCGAACCTCAAGGGATCAGAAAAAAATTTGTATTATCCAAAAATTAGAATTAGAAAAGTTAATGCAAGTGGTTGAAATAAACAATCAAACATCATGTTTTAACATTGTATATTAAAAAAGTTAGGTTAATAAAGATATTATTGATTAAAAATCCTAATTTTTGTTAAATGTCAATAATGTGTTTGGAGGGATCCCGAAACTAGCTATTACAAACTTTTTCAAATCCCTTCTCTACCTCCTTGATCGCCGCTATTTATTCTTGCAACGTCAGAGATTTCTAGGTTCGCTTTGACGAAACCATCATACAGACGTGTTAACATGAAAGCACACAGATGTCAATGTTGTGATTTATGAGCAGTAGTCTAGCTAAAAATAGTCTGAGGACAGGAAGCCTGAACGTCGTTTCCTGGAAAATTGCATACAATATAATCATCATTCACTTATACACACACTATAGATTTCCGCTGTAAAAACTTCGAATTATCCAAAATATTATTCGAATTAACCAAGATATTTTAACATTGTTTTTATATAAAATTCTAGGGACCAAGACAAAATTTTGAAATAAAGAAGTTTTCGAATTACAGAAGTTCGAATTATCCAAGTTCCGCTGTACTCTCAATCACAAAACCTTTGAATGCCAAAGGTTTCTGGCTAAAAGTCCATCTGAACGTTACCACATTGTAAAAAGCTCCCATCATTGTATATCATGTTTAGGCGCTCACAGTGTGAAGGCATGCAAATCAAAATCATCTTGCAAGGTCTGCCACAAAACGCACAATACCCTGCTACATTTTCCTGCGTCACCTTCATTACCAATAAGTCTTCCTGACAATTCCGAAGTAAAGGAGTTTACGTCTCAGTCAAATAAGTCTGTTACACTCACTGCACAACATAATAGACTGTCATCATCAGTTGATAAGGCTGTTATAGTATTGCTTGGTACCGTACTAATTAATGTACGAGCTACAAATGGTACAACACATACCTTTCGTGCACTGTGCAATTCTGGTAGTATGTGTTCACTAATCACTGAAAGAGCAGTCTCTCTAGGTACTCAATGCCACTCGACAAGCAAGCAATGTTCAAATAGTGGGTATAAATCAACATATTTCCCGCAAAAAGGGTCAAATTTATGGTAATTTAGAGACACCTTTAGGTGTTATCATTGCCAAGGATCATCCGATGGTTATTCTGGACAAACTCACTGTTAATCTGCCTCGTACACCAGTATCACCAGATGTCATTCAACTTACTAAGCACTATGATCTTGCTGATCCCACTTATCATGTACCAAACCGCATTGATATTATTCTGGGTGCAGCTTATTTCCCGCAACTTTTCTCAGGTTCTACAATCCACTTAGGCCCTGATTTGCCATATTTAATCAATTCACCACTTGGTCATATTGTAATGGGTACAACGCCTTCTTTGTCTACATCTTCACTTCATGCTTCGCAACATTCAAGTACCTCGAGTATATGTTGTCACTCTATTCCTCTTGATAAATTGCACAATTGCATTCAACAAATTTGGGTGCAAGAAGATGTTCCAGCACATCATGTTCGACCAAAAGATAACGTTGCGTGTGAAAACTTGTTTGAAACGACCCATGCTAGAGATGAAACCGGGCGTTATATCGTCAGGCTTCCAATCAAGAATACTATTGTGTCGCTAGGACATTCCCACACTGCGGCAAAGCAACGCCTTTTAGCCATGGAGCGTAAGTTTAACAAGGACCCACGCTTTGCAAAACTATATCGTGACTTCATGTCACAATATCTCACCCTTGGGCACATGACTGAATGTGACAAACCTACACAAGATACACAGATACAGTTCATTATTATTTGCCACATCATGGTATTCTAAAGGAATCCAGTTCCACTACCAAGTTGAGGACTGTTTTCGATGCAAGCTGCAAATCCAGCTCTGGGTTGTCACTAAACGATATACTCATGGCCGGGGCTAAGCTTCAAAACAATAGTGCTGACATATTGATGCAATTCCGCAGACACAACGTTGTCATTTGTTGTGACATCAAACAGATGTACTGACAGATTTTGATTCATCCTGATGATAGGAATCTTCAACTCATTTTATGGAGATCTGACACCTCTCAAGACTTCAAAATATTTCAATTGAACACATTAACATACGGTGTCAACAGCTCCCCTTATCTTGCAATTCGTACCTTACATCAATTAGCTCGAGTGAAGGTCATGACTTTCTTGAAGCGGCTTATGCTCTGCTTAATCATACCTACATTGATGACATCATCACTGGAGTAGATTCATTATCATCTGCTATGGATTTACAAAATCAGCTACAACAACTACTTCTTCGTGGTTGTTTTGAACTACGCAAATGGGTTTCAAACTCTGACCAGCTTCTCCAACAACTGTCGGAATCTCACTGAGTCACCAAAGTTCCTCAACGGCTCTCCTGACCCACATTTTGCAGTCTTGGGTCTCCATTGGTCTCCATCTACTGATTCATTCGAGTTTAAGTCACATGGCTTCAATTTATTATTGCATCCCACTAAACGCAGCGTACTCAGAGCAATTGCTAGTATATATGATCCATGTGGGTTTCTAACACCTTTTGTCATGCTTATGAAATGCTTTATGCAATTGGTTTGGACGTTTGGATTGGATTGGGACACACCATTGCCCTCTGACACATTGAAACACTGGACTCGTTTAGTGGAAGATACTTCTAGTTTATCACGAATAAACATATCCCGTTCTCTCAACTTATGCTACGCTCAAACTATCGAACTACATGGTTTTTGTGATGCATCAGAACGAGGATATGCAGCAGAAATATACTTCAGATGCAGTAATAATCAATCTACTACTACACAGCTCGTCATAGCAAAGAGTCGAGTAGCTCCTTTAAAGAAGGTTACTATTCCTCGTCTGGAATAATGCGCAGCACACTTATTATCAAAATTAGCAGAACATGTCACAAACGTCTACAGCAACTTATTCAATGCTACCAACATATTCTTGTGGAGTGATTCTACTATTGTTCTCACTTGTTTACAAACACCACCATATCGTCTTAAAACGTATGTCGCAACCCGTGTCGCGCAAATTCAAGAACTAACACCACCCGAATGTTGGCGTCACGTTGTCTCACAGGACAATCCTGCAGATTGTGCCTCACGTGGGTATTCATTGCCGCAATTACCACAACACACTTTATGGTAAAATGGTCCCAATTGGCTATCCCAGTCATCATCTGAATGGCCAAATCACAAGTTTACCAAGGTGGAATCTGATGAGATAATGGAATTAAAGTCTGACCCATTACCAATCTTTGCAATATCTTCAACATATGAATTACACAAATTACACATATGAGTTAACAAAATATTCATCGTGGACTAAACTACTACACGTCACTGCTTTGGTCATGAGGTTTATCTATAACTGCAAGACATCACATAACGTTTTGGGTCATATTACTGTGGCAGAAATCAACTCAACACGCCTAAAATTATTTTATGCTGTCCAACAATCCACATTGCAAAAGGAATTCAATGAACTCCGCAAAGGTAAATGTTCTCCCAATATTGCTCATTTAGCTCCATTTATCGATGCTCACCAATTGATTCGTGTCGGTGGTCGATTTCGACCAGCATTGCTACCTAAACATCATCACGTAGTACATCTACTCATTATCTACCATCACTTGAAACATCTACACGCAGGACAACAATTTGTCCAATCAGTTTTGAATCAACATGTGTGGATTCTCAATGCAGCACGGAGTGTCATTAGGTCGTAGTTGCACAAATGCATTACTTGTCATTGCCATCGCAACAAAACTCCTACTCCAATCATGGCGGACTTACCTGCTGTTCGAACAACTCCTGCCAAATCATTCATCTACTGGAGTAGATTATATGGGCCCACTTCCATGCAAGATCATAAACTTGCGTTTTGTGAAAATCATAAAGGTCTACCTCAGCATATTCATCTGCATGGTGACAAAGGCTGTGCATATTGAAGTTGTGACAGATCTCACTACAGAAGCATTTATTGCGGCTCTAACCTGATTTGTGCCTAGACGAGGAATCTGCACTGATATTTATTCAGACTGTGGAACCAATTTCGTAGGCGCCAATTCAGAATTGCGAAAAATAGTTCAGACATCAATTAAGAGTAGTCAGTCTCAAACCAAAATTCACAATTTTTAGATGCACATGGAATACGTTTCCATTTCAACCCCCCATCTGCACCGCATCACGGTGGACTATGGGATAGGGTAGTTCGTAGTGTCAAACACCATATCACACGCATAATGGGAACTTCAGTACTAACCTTGCCTGAACTGATGACGTTGACTACTCGAATTGAGGCTATCCTTAATTCACGCCATCCAATGTCGAGTGATCCAAATGATTTTGATGTCTTGTCGCCAGGTCATTTTCTCACAGGCGATTCATTATCCATTATTCCAGAGCGAGATGTCACCACAATACCATCCAACAGACTCAAACATTGGCAACAGGTTCAGCAATTTGCGCAAAATCTATGGAAGCGCTGGAGTCTGGATTATATACATACGCTGCAAGAACGTACTAAATGGAAGAAAAACCCAACAAACATCAAAGTCGGAGATTTAGTTTTACTCAAGACAGACAACAATCCATTATATTGGCCAAGATGAAGGGTGACAGAAACTTCTCCTGGATCAGATAATGTCGTGCGAATTGTGAAAGTCAAGACTAAAGATGGAAGCTATATACGACCAGTAACACAATTGTGTCTATTACCGCTACCCGAAGAGTACAGATTGAAGACCTAAGGTTCTTCAAGGGGGCCGGTGTTGTTCAGTTTTTTTTTGTTTATATGAACATATGTTTTTATTAAAATCTATTGTTATTATCAAAATGTAAACAAACAATATGGATGAAATGTTTTGCTTTAATACATCAAACTATATCACAGTCATGTCTTTTATTTCAAGTGTTTTTTTTGTGTAAAATCATGTACAACCACGTAAGTCAACCAAGTAAATCTAACACCGCATGGTCCTCCGCACATACTACAATTATAGTCCCCGGGTGGGGATCGATCTCACAACCTTTGGCACATTTAACCTGCACACTAGCCATTGCGCTACGGCATCGGCCAAATGCAGGTTGTCGTTTAAGGATTTCCTATCTAAACACGAAAGATTTTGGAAATACCTTTCTCTGCTTTTGTTTCACACAGTTATTTTACCCTTTAGTTTTTACAAATCGTTTACTAATTTGATTATTTTTCATTTATTACATATGTAAAATAAATATTTATGCACAACCTCTATTCACATATTAATTACCACCATCTTCAGTCAAGAACTGTCAAATGGTCATAAACAGATGTTTTGATTTGTATTGTTTACATTTTGAGTCTCCATAAGCATAATGTTAATTTTTTAGATTTTAAACTTAATATTACAAGAAAACCGGAATTTTCCTGTACATTTTCCTGTAGACCTAACTGGAACTCATGATAACTCGTAAAAATGGTCCATGTGACAACAAATTTGGCTGAGATGTGATATTTGGATAAGTTTATAAAAAGGGGATTTTAAGGGAAGTTTGTACCCCAAATTGAATTGTAAGGACTTTTTACATATAATTTTATAATAAATTAAATTTTTATTAGTATTATTAGATCAAAAGAAACACAATTTAGTATTTTGAATCTTTTCTCTATGCCAATTAGCTGCTACTGAGATATAGAAGCTGATAAACACAGTACGTTGTATTTTTGAACCCCTAAATTCATCTTACGAGAAAAGGTAAATATTGATATCCGTTATTTGAAATATTTTGATAAGACTTGATATACAGATTCATATGGTTATGATTTAACAATGAATGCTGTAAAGTGTAAATTATTTTCTTCCTTGTAATAGCAAACCTATTTACTCTTTTCATATGTTATTCTTGTGGAAAACTATACATTAATTTAACCTCCTTATTCAACCTATGATTGAGCAAAGTTATAATCATCGTAATTAATTAATTCTTAAATCACTGGAAATTAACTTAATATGTGGGGAGTGTGCTGGTCTAGGGGTAGAGCGTGGGGCTTTGATGCCCAAGGTCCTGGGTTCAAATCCCGCCAATCATCAATGGCTTTTTGCTATGTGATAATGCCGCAACCCACATAGGGGTGTGCATAAAGCCGCTACGGCTGAACTGCCTTGGGAGTAATCCCCCCTTCCAATAACAAAAAAACTTAAATTCAAATACAAATTATTTTCAAAATACACCAAGTATTGAAATTACGTCAGCTGGATGGTTAAAAAAAAAAGTTTACTGTCTTCTTTCCATGAACTCGGTCAATTTATAGAATGGATTGTTGATCAGCCATTCTATTAGAGCAGTCTTCATTCTTCTCCCGGTGTGGCATCTCGGTTCTTCTGGCAGTAGGCTATGCAGCTTCATGCCCATGTAGGAGGCATCTTTTCATATTGGATGAGATGGTGAGCTGGGAGACAGTATCTTGTACCATGTCTAGTGTTGTATCCATGGAACTGTCTATTTTGTGTAAACGTTTTTCCATTGGCATACAGGATGACTTCTTTTATATAGAGATTTACTAATGTCATAATCTTCAGAGTCTTGAAAGCTTCTCTACGAATTTCTCTGAAATTTAGCTCTGCTAAGGCTCTTACAGCCCTCTTTTGCAGTATAAAAACCCTCTGAAGATTTCTTGCCGAAGTTCCCCCCCAAACAATGAGGCTGTACCTGAGATGTGTTTCAAACAGAGAGTGGTAGGCTATTATTGCAGTAGAAGGGTTGCTAATGGATTTTGTACGTTTAATCACATAAAATGATGAATTGAGTTTAGGAAGGAGGTTACCTATATGCTGTGACCAGGTAAGAACTTCATCCACTAGGACTCCTAGATACTTGGCCTGGGTATTTTTTTCTACATAAGGTATTGTTGGTACATCTTCACATCTTCTCCCATAAGCCAGTTGGCTTGTTTTTCCTGGATTTACTACCATGTCATTAAAGTGGCAATATTGGTATGCCATGTTCAGTGCTGTGAAAGATTTTGTATCTAGATCATTGTTTCCGCTTAAAAGCAAGTTGATGTTATCATCATACATTGATATCATACAAAAGTTTCCCAGGTATTCTGTTTTGTCATTTGTGAAGAGTATAAACAATATTGGTCCTTATATAGATCCCTGTGATACTCCCCGATTTAGAGGCATAGGTTTTGATCTAGTTCCCTCTGTAACTAAATTTTTTGTTTGTGTGATTTCTACTATTTGTTTCCGGTCTTCAAGATAGCTTTTGAACCACATCTTAGCTGTGCCTTTAGTGCCTAATTTGTCTAACTTGTGTAATATGAGTTCATGGCTCAAGCAGTCAAATGCTATGCTTAGGTCAAGGAAAAAGCTTGTTGTAAGTTTTCCCTCCTCGAGACTTTTAATTATGTAGTTTGCCAAGTCGATCAGAGCTGTTGTGGTTGATTTCCCTTTTATAAAGCCATGTTGTTTGTCATTTAGCAGATTGAAATTTTCACAATGGTCCACAATCCTTCTCAAAACAACTTTTTCCAGGATTTTTGAAAAAGTTGGCAGTATTGATATTGGTCTGTAGTTAGTGACTATTGTTTTATTATCTCTAAGCGAATTTCCCATAGGGAAGAAGATATTACCGTAGGTCTCATGGTAAGACTTAAGCCCGGGACCATGTTATTTTTTCTTCTCTAGGTGCCTAGAGACCAAAACACTGTGATGCCAATCGTACGTACCTACAGTTTGTGTAGATATCGTTAGTTCAGTGTATGTCCTTTACAGTTTGTTTTTCGTTATTTTAATTTACGAATACAGTATTGAAAAAATAATGGCAAGTGTTAAGAGAAAGGTTTTGCTGAAGAAAAGGTTATAAGAGCGTGTGAGGAGGGACGTAAGATAGCAGACGTGTGTTCGGGCTTGTTTTTTAAAATCGAACCAACAGTTGAATTGAAACAACCAAGCCGAACTTCATTGCAATATTTTCAAATTCGATTTTTTATATAGTAGAGTAGTCAGTCAGTCATAAACATAAACTTACGGTGTATTTCAAATTACCTTCATTAAATGTCGTAATTTCGTGTAAAAAAATGTGTTTCCCTATTTTTCCTCGGTTTTAAATTAAAATTATGTAACCTCTTGTATAGCGTCACTCGGATATAGCGTCATTAATTGTGTGGTCCCTTCAATGACGATATAACCAAGTTCCACTGTATTAAAAAATCTAAACACAGTACATTGTATTTTGGGACTCCAATGTTTCATTTATTATCTAATCTTTTTGGATGAAACTTGATATTTAGCTTCATGTGGTTGAGATCCATACATTTATTCTTAAAAATCATAGTTTATATGTTTATCATGGTACATTACACAAAGGGCCGGAACAGAGTTCCTATAGCACGTCAGCCATGTGGCTTTTTGCGCACCCCTGTTGATTGAATGTTTCACGGACCTTCCAAGTTTAAAAACCTGACAAACTGCCGTAGTCTCCCCACTAGCTCCTCCCGGGGAACCCCTCTCCATGATGCCGAGAGTGGCGGCTCTCACCCCGGCAAGCTCGGTGCAGTCATACAGCAGATGATCAGCAGTCTCCTCGGACTGCCCACACTTCCTGCAGATTGGATCTCCGGGGAAGAGTCCCATTCGAGCAAGATGTTTCCTCATATGTCCGTGTCCCGTGATGAGACCTACAATGAGTCTGAGTTCGGACCTACCTAACTGTAGAAGATCCTCAGCGATCCTTGGAGAGGGAGAGCTGAGAGACAGTTTACTTACTCTCAGTAGGGGCAGCTCTGCCCATCTCCTGCGGTGACACTCACGTGCCCACGTGTTGATCTCTCGATCCACATGCGCCCTGGAGATGCCACAGAAGGGTTGTGGACCCACGAATGGGATCAAAGTGCCCTCGTTCACCAGACGATCAGCTATTTCATTGCCCATAATACCTGAGTGTCCTGGGACCCAGCAAAGGGTAACGTTGTTGTGACTGCCAAGAGAAGACACCGCGTTGCGGCATTCCCACACTAACTTGGAGTCGAAGGTACAGGAGTCCAGAGCCTTGAGGGTGGCTTGACTATCTGAAAAAATGGTAATGATCTTGTTCCTGACACCTCTGTTGAGATTGAACAGAGCACATTCCATAATGGCTTCCACTTCTGCCTGGAACACTGTAGGGAGATCCCCCATGGGAACGCAGAGCTTTACCTTATCTTGCACCCCCAGTATTCCATCTCCAGTTCCCTTACTTCCCTTAGAGCCATCCGTGTACCATTCTGACTCGCAGGGATGAAGAGTTCTGCCGCCATCTTGTCAGTCAATCCTTGGTGGATCACCACTGAAAATTACTTACCGAAGGCGTATCTAGTGTGAAGATGGTCAGAAGGCATGTCAAGGGCCTCACTTCTGACTACCTGCTGAATTCTGGTGTGACCTACCGAAGGTACATTGAAAGTCATCTAGAGATTCTCACATCGGAGGCGATATGCACATTTCCTAGCAACCGTTCTGATGTAGACTGACATCTATGGGCAGGATATTGAGCATACAGTCCAAGGATGCTCCAGGGCAGGAACTCATGGCCCCAGAAATCATGAGGCAAGCTAACCTCTGGACCACCGCAAGCCCCCGCACTGATGCACTGAAGTTAGTCTTTGGCCACCAAACTAGTGAACCATAGGTCATGGCCGGTCTCACCACAGCAGATTCAAAGGTCCCAGCCCGAGCAGGTTCCTCCTTCTTGTGAATGGCACCGCCACTACCTTGGAGGGGTTGATGGCAAGACCCACCTCCTTGCACCAGTCCCCCACCAGGTTCAGTGCTCTGTTCATAAGTTCTCTGATCGTGTTGGTGAACTTACCAATAACCAGAATTGCAATGTCATCAGCGTAGCCCAAAGCTAGGACACCAGAATCATTGAGACGCCTGATGAGATCATCAGCTACGAGATTCCACAGCAGGGGGAAGAGAACCCCCGAGGACAACCTCTTGTGGTCAGAGTGACTAATTCCTCACCTTGAAGTGAAAGAACTACTTTCCTGTTGCTCAGTAATGCCTCGGTCCAGCCGCATATAACTCCGCTAAGCCCATGGGCCCTAGCGGCATTCACCACCGCATTCATGGAGGTGTTGTTGAAGGCCCCTTGGATGTCCAGAAAAGTACCCAGTGCTATCTCTCCATCCTCCAGTGTCTTCTCTATCCTGCCTACAAGGTGATGGAGGGCAGACTCACATGACTTACCAGGAATGTAGGCATGCTGGTTCCTATGTAGTGGGTGATGCCTGAGAGCACCATCCCATACGCACCTTAGGATCAACTTCTCTAGAGTCTCTAACAGGAATGAAGACAGAGAGATAGGACGGAATGACTTTGGGTCCGTGTACCTTGCCTTGCCGGGCTTCGGAATGAAAACCACTCTAGAGCGACTCCACACCGCTGGCACCCAGCCCAGAGCCAGACTGGCTCTGAAGAGCTTACAGAGCAAAGGCAGAATTTCCTCAATCCCTTTCTGTAGACAGACAGGTCTGATGCCATCAGGGCCTGGTGACTTAAACGGACTGAGTGAATTAATAGCCCACCTGATCCTGCTGAACGTCACGATGCGCCCCGCCTCCATCCACCAGGTAATAGAGGCGCGATGGGAAGCATTCGTTGTGTCCAGTCCCTCAGATTGGTTGAGAAAAACGCACCCTGGAAAATGCGTCCTGGCCATGAAATCCAAGACTTCATGGGGGTTGTGTAATGTCTTACCGTCAGGTTCCACTAGAGTTCCAAGGTAAGAGGAGTTGTCCTTAGCAAGGAGTTTGAACAACCTAGAGGTATTCTAACACCTTCCAGATTGGTGCAAAAGTTTCTCCAGGAGAGTCTCTTGGCTCTCCTGACTGCGAGATTATATTCTGTCAACAAGCTATGATAGCGGTCCCAATTTTTACTACGCTTAGCTTTGCTGAAGTTTACTCTGACCTTCCTTCTCATGTTGGTCAGTTCAGAGGTCCACCAATTCACTCTCCCTCCCCTGCCATCCGAGAGCGGACAACACCCATCAAAGGCGGAGACTATCGTCTCCCCGAGACGGACCGCCACATGATCAAGATCCTAGCAGTCCCGAACTCTAGGAGACCAGCCTTCTAGTCCAGCTCATTCGAAGGAGTGGATTTCCCAAGGCGCTTCAGCCGTAGCGGCTTTTTGCGCACCCCTAAAAATTCTCTTTTCTGGAGAATCAGGAATCTTCTAAATGAAGAGACCTGGCCCAAAGTGGAGGACCTTACCTCTACCATTAGTCCAGCTCTAAGAGAAGCAGAGAAGAGGTCCCAATTGGCTCGCCTCGGGTTCCTAAACAAAACCTTTTCAGGCAGAAAGTCCCCTACTTCAAAGAGGATATGCCTGTGATCAGAAAGTTAGGGTTCGGTAGAGACCCTCCAGTTGAGAATCTTACCCTCCAACACCTCTGAATATAGCGTAAGATCAATAATAGAGCTACCTACGCGACTTACAAACGTTGGCTCAGAACCAACATTCGATATGAGGAGACCACTAGATACAATAAAATCTAGTAGTGACTCACCTCTGGTGTTGGTCTTCTTACACCCCCAGACTCTGTTGTGGGCGTTAAAGTCACATCCCACCACCAGTTGCGACCCGGATTCCCTCGCATACTCCACCAGAAGAGCAAGCTCGTGTGGGGCGGAGCTCTCGGAGTGTCCCCGGGAATGTAGACTGACGCGAAGATCAGAGGTCTGCCGGTAGATCTGCAGTTGGTCCTCACCACCGCCTAATCCCTAGAGCAGAATTCCCACAGCGGCTCGCATCTGAGTCCGTTTTTAACCCGGACGCAAGCCCTCGGAGAATTAGTGCAGGCCGAGAATAACTGTCTCCTAGAGGACTCCAAACCTGAGATTTTGTCGCCCCTTACCCAAGGCTCTTGAATCAGGGCATAATTAACAGCATGTTTAACTGAATGTTCACAGAAGACTGCCGAGGCAGCCTTACTGTGCTGGAGGTTTTCCATGAATTACCCTTGTCATTGTCTTGAGCTGAGCCAGAGTTGGACCCCGAAAGCACCCTAAAGGAAACCTTCGTTGCAGCCAGGAAGGCCTTCCACCCCTGTTTGCTCAACACAAGTGTGCTGGCCTCGTCAATCACGAGGACAAGAGTCTGGAATTCGTCTTCTTGCCTCCTATTGACGATTCGCCAGTCTTTGGTGATAACACCTGGGTTCTGTTTCTGCAGACCCACGAAGACCCTCTTCGGATCTAAGTGTTCTGCCTTGGGAAACAGTTTGTCTATTCTCAAGATTACCTTGACAGATCGGAGGAGGTCTTTATACTCTCTAACCAACATCTCGACCCCCTCGCGTACAGCAAGAGAGGCCGCCTTACCCTTCAGCCAGTCGCAGGTCACGTCGTTGCAGCAGACTGCAACCAATGCTCCTTTCTCCGGAAAGGTCCTCGAAATCTGCAGAGGACCAACCTCTGAATCATCGTCGATCATGAGATCGCCGAGCTTGGCCTGTAACAAACAGCACTCCTCGTCCGTGAGCTTATCATCAGGATATGCCGCTGGAACGATTGCCAACTTCCTGGAGGTCAGCAAATCCTTGAAGCTCTCACCAGAAGTTGATGGTCCCGGAGGGGTCTTCTCCGGAGGGGTCTCGCTGGGCTTCTGCCTCTTGGGGTCTGGCCTACGCATGGGAGAAACTCCCGAGTTAGTCCCCTCCCCTTGAGGCACTCCATCAGATTGCCTCTTGCGCTTGGGGCGCTTGGTCACCTTCCTCCACTCAGCTGGCGGAAGCCACTCTCCAGTCGCCATCTTCTTTTCTTTCAGAAGAAGCCTTCTCTCCGCTGGATGCGGTTGTTCCACTGCACTGAACTTGGGCATCCCCTCAGCACTAAAGCCGGGCGCCAGCACAGTTGCGGCCCCTGACTCACCAGACTGTGTCTCAAGGGTGTCTCATAAAGAACCTGGACAGACACAGACACATCCTCCAGTTTTTCCTCCTTTGTCGGAATAACCATCTTACAAGGCGAGTACCTCTCGGTGAGTGAGCTCCGCGCGAACGCTTTCACCTCACCCGACCCTGTCTCCATCTCCTGTGACATAACAATGTTAGTTGACAGCTGTGATTTGCCCTCTCCAGAATCCGCGGGCATGTCCTCCGAAGAGGAGTGGGATTGACTGCCGGAGCAGCGACCCACATGGGGTAGATCCGTATGTTGATCATCAGCAATTTTCTAACCACAAAACATCACAAGTTAGCAGTATGACGATGTCACTATCCATGCTGGACCCGTTCAAGGTTGCACCTCTCCTTGTCTCTGGCACGGTACTGTAACAGCTGCACACATACCTGTTACAGGCGGTGGCCGGTCTAACGTACACCTACATCTCGCCCACCGCTAACCAACCCGGGCCGATCTGTGTACACCTACACTACGCCCCATGGTCGGCACGTGAACCGTTGCAACCCAGTCCACGAGCACTTTATCGACCGCCAGGTCTAGATCCGCTGCCTTCAGCAAAACAGAGACAACCCGTGCACACAGCACACAGTGGGCCAGCCAATAGACGGACAGGCCACTTCACAGCGATCTTGCAGAGTCCCCTCACGCAAGTGTGAGGCATACACATCTGCCTGGGGCGCTCTCGCTAACCCCTCACCTCCATGTTAATCATATAGAGCTTAGATAAACTCATTTATTTGTGGACAGATGTTGATGAAACTGATATAAATGGTCAAAATATAAATTGTTTACACTATAAGCACCTACTTTCAGCATTTCTCACAGCAGAAAACCTGCATACTCTTACTCGTGTTAATCGTATGGAGAGCAGGCAAATAATACTCATATTTATTGACAGATAATGATAAAACTTGTCATATATTATTATTATTATTATTATGTAATTGATTTGGAAATTCGCTGAGTACGCAGGTCTGCTGCGACGGGGGTATTTTGTGTTTCGGGTACACTTTCGCAAGTTTTAAGGCTGTGAGAAAATTACCTTGATTTATTTATGATTCTTGTGAGAGGTGTTGTTAGTGTTTTTTTGCAATGCTTGAGTATTTTTGTAAAGATGTTGGTCTGTGGCTGCAGAGATTTTTTTGTATGAGGTTTTTGATAATATTGAATTGTCTGTTTCCATACATTTGGGTTGTCTGTTTAAAATGGTTTGTATCATGACTTGTGACTGGTGGTGGCTGTAGATTTGTATCCTACAGATGTTATGACTGATCAGAATATTTTTAAATTATCTGTTCTTTTCATTGTTTTTCAAACAGTCAAAATGTATGTCCCCTAATAGGAGCAGCGGATGATTGTCTACTTTTGTATGAGGTAGTGTTTCTGAGAGAAGATCCAGTGCTTGGTCAAGATTACTAGATCTGGCCTATAAATTCCTGCTATGTACTGTATAACGGTTTTTGTTCAATGATATCCTAATCACAGCTATTTCACAGTGATATATCTTTATAAATATATAATACACATAAACTAATTGATAATTCTTTATTCTCAAAACAAAACTTACAAAAAAATGTAAACAATAATATTAAATAACAATAATAATCAGCTGATTATTTAAACATATGACAATCCTCCCCCCTATTGAGCTGCTCTTATTTGGTCGCAATGCCTCTTAAATAACCGTCCATCTTCTAATTTATCTTGAACCTTACCGATGTTGATTAGCAAGTACACTTGGAGTAGGTTCTTGAGCATCCGGTGTACCATGTGACTGGTCAGTAATTTTTTCGTGGTGTCCGCGTTGTAAACATAGTGGCAATAGTTAAGTGTGTATGTGAGAGTGTGTTGTGATTGTGAAAAAGTGCGTCATGTCTGAAAAACTACAAGCCTTAACAGTGGCGTTTAAACGCAAAGTGGTACAAGCGGTTGAGGAGAATCCTAGTAAAAAAAAAATAGACATTGCTAAAGAATTCAACATCGCTGCCTCTACTTTGGCAACAATAATTAAGAATAGAGACAAGTATGTGGATGAAGGTGGACTTCCCAGGTTGTGTAAGAAAATTTAGAAAGGTGAATTACAGGATGTTGAAAAAGCAGTGGTGAGGTGGCTGAAACAATGTCGAGACAAGAATTTGTCAATCTCAGGTCCTGTTCTTCAGGAAAAGGCCCAACAGTTTGCTATGCAGTTGGGACATCCAGACTTTCGAGCAAGCAACGGTTGGCATAATTGATTCAAAAATAGGCATGAAATTAATCAGAATTAAAGAAAAAGAATTAATCAGGGGCTATGATCCAGACGACATACAACGTGGGTGAGACTGGCCTTTTTTTAATGCTTAACCCGTCCGGGAAGGGTTAAAACATTTATTATAGAAGACTGCTCTATAGTTTTCTCTTCGAGGAACTTGAGGTGTATTTTTGTAACTACCACTTTATAGACCAATGATTTAGACCAATTTTAATTCATAATACAGGTATATTACTTACGTTTAATAAAACTATCACATCATTTAGTGTTTATACATTTAACAAACTATTTTTTCAAAAATAGCCATTGAATCTATTTTACACACTATCTTAATAGAATTGAAAATATTTAAGGAGGAACACACAAACCATTGTATCAAATATATCAAAGAAAGAGACTGTTAAGTGGGGGACCCATCTCCACGAGACGATAAAAAACTTTTTGAGCGGGTTTTGTTGATTGATCTTACCTTAACAAGTTTCATGAAAAACTGTTAAGAAATAAGGAACAAATTAATTTCATTAGTTGGTACCACTAATAAAAATTCAAGAAAATTTATATAAATTAAAAGTTAAACTGAAATATATGAATGGTCAATTCCATTGATTGATCAGTTTTTCATCGGTCTGTTACAGAGCACCCATTGCCACCACCCAGTAGTCATGCTTGCAGGGATAACAGCCCCTGACCTTGAGGCTCTTTTGCAGTTTGTATACCAGGGTGAGGTAAGTGGCCTACTTATATACTTAGTTCCTGGTGACCAAGCTTTTTTCGGATAGAATAAGACATGTATTATATAAGTCAATCAGCAAAATTAAAACACATTTATTACTCAATGTAAACACAGTTTATATGGTTTAAATAAAACTGATTACTCGGAACAAAAATGTAGTTTACGCCGAATGGGGATCAATCTCATAACCATCCGCACGTGAATCCGGCGTGCTAGCGCTGAGCCCCGGCGTCTGCAAAGCATGCATGTCGTTTAAGGTATTTTAGCCAACCTCAATTGTTCGAGCTGGTCATATACAGTATTTATCCACACAATTATTATTAGCAATCAACTGTTTCTGTTAGAAACGGAATGAAGATTGAAAAGCAAAAGTTAGTTACACTGATTCGAATATAATGCAATAAGCACATTTATTTCACCCTTCAGTTTTACAGATTGTTTACTAATTTGATATTTTTTACTTATTACATACATGAAATAAAAACCTCTATTCACATGTTTTTCACTACCATCTTCAATCAACAACTGTCAAACGGTTATATGGCGTCTGCCCAATGAGTGATGCTGTTTAAGGTATTCTAGCCAATCTCAATTGTTTTAGCTGATCTTCTACTGTATTTAATTATCCAGTACCTGGTGACCGAGCTTTGCTCGGATAGAATAAGTCATGTATTTTACAAGTTAATTAGCAAAATTAAAACAAATTTACTGCTCAATGAAAACATTTATGTGGTTTAAATAAAACCATTTTCATACCCCTTAATTAATATGGCATAAATACGGAACAAAAATATAGCCCGGGTGGGGAATATAGGTGGGGATCGATCACGCGACCTTGTGTACTTGAGATCTGAGCGCTACTAACTGAGCTACAGCGTCGGCCAAGTTCGCGACGTCGTTTAAGAGTTTTTGGCCAACCTTAATTGTATAGCTAATCTTATACTGAATTTAAATGTCCGTACAGTTTGTTATTATTATCCTGTGATCAACTGATTTTGCTAGAAAAGGAATGAGGATTGAAAAGCAAAAGAGAAATTTAATTTACACCAGTTAATTGGTTTGTTACAGTGGCTTCAAGCAATAGAATGAATACGTTTTCTTTCAAAACACAAAAGGTTTTGGAAATAATTTTCTCTGCTTTTATTTCACACAGTTATTTTACCCTTTAGTTTTTACAAATTGTTTAGTAATTTGATAATTTTTCATTTATTACATACATAAAATAAATATTAATGCAAAACCTCTATTCACATATTGTTCACCACCATCTTCAATCAACAACTGTCAAACGGTTATAAACAGATGTTTTGATTTGTAATGTTTACATTTTGATTCTCCATAAGAGTTATGTTAATTTTTTTAGATTTTAAACTTAATATTATAAGAAACCGGAATTTTCCTGTACATTCGACTTATCTAGAACTTATTTTCTACTCAAAAATTAGTTATTTCCAAAATTTAAAGAAAATCGTTAGAGCCCTTTTCGAGACCCGTGTGCAAAATTATATATATATATTATATATATTTCCATATTTATATATTTCAAAGTGCATCTACCTATAAACTAAGCAAGTACATCAATAAAAAAATTAAAAATAATATAGAATTAAATACGAACTTACAAGTACAAAATACATACCTGTACGACTTAAACAAAATCAAGGATGTACACATACCAAACGATACCTTATTCGTCTCTTTCGATGTTAAAAACATGTACACTAACATACCTATTAAGGAAACAATAAGTATAGTTAAGAAAAATTTAACATAAAATAAAAAAATTACCAGTAATGAAATAAATGACATTTTAAAACTAACAAAAACTACATTACCGTAGATCAAAACTATTTTGCTTGGGAAACAAAGTTTTTTAAACAAAAAGATAGTTTGGCGATGGGATCTCCATTATCTGAAACACTAGCAAATATATACTTACAAAATTTGGAAGAAAACAAAATTATCAACAACTGTAATCCTTTCAAAAATAAAATTATATATTGGCATCGCTACGTCGATGATATTCTTTGTCTTTTTGAAGGAGATTAAAATATGTGTAACGATTTTCTAATGTATCTAAACAAAATTTCTAATACAATTAAATTTACAGTGGAAACACAAAATTCAAGCATAAATTTCTTAGATTTAAAAATTTCAAATATCAACAACAAACACTGTTTTAAAATATATAGAAAAGAAACTCAAACAGATCTTATAATATCTGCTAATTCAAATCACCCTTGGATTCATAAAATGTCAACATTTCACGCTTTAATAAATAGATTGTTACTAGTTCCAATGAACGAAAAAGACTACAATGAAGAGAAAAAAAAATAAAATTTTTAGCAAAGAAAAATGGTTACAAACATAATTTGATTGACAAATAATCAATAAGAAAAAGAAAAAAATACACGAACCCAAAATCAAAAGTCGAATTTATATGTTTACCGTACAGTTCCTCAATGAATAAAGCAATAAGAAAAACATTTAACAACACAAATTATAAAATCAGTTTTAAAACAAGAAATAACACATTCAATATGATAGATAAATTAACACATTCCAAAAAACAACAAACTGATAACTATGGAAGATCAGGAATTTATAACATAAATTGTAATGAATGTAATAAATACTACATTGGCCAAACTGGAAGAACATTTAAATCAAGATACAATGAACATATACAAGCTGTGAAATCCAACAATTTAACTAGTCAAAAATCATCTTTTGCAGAACACATTTTGGAAACTGACCACAAATATAATGAAATGAAAGAAGATTTAAACATTTTAGACTTTGAAAATAAAGGACAAAAGATGGACACGAAAGAAGACACATACATACATAATCAAGTTGATCAAGAAAATATGCTAAATATAGCAAACTTTCAAAAAGAAAACCCTATTTTTGATGTAATTCTCAACATTAGGAATAAATAATCCACAACTTAATCAAAATCACTAGTTCAAATTTAATTTTTAATTTACACATGTTTTTTTAAATGTTTTTTAATCACATGACTGATATTTGTTTATTTATTTATTAACATAAATTTAAATAAAAGTACACACTGTATGCAATTTATAAAAGTATAACTTTTTGCAATGAACTGCAAGTGACTGACATAGTTATTTTCACTGATTCCCAATCTTTTTTTAAAGCAATAGAAAATATAAAATCCAAAGACCAACATAATGACCTTTTTCTGAGGATTGTATTAAACTTAAATAATAAAAACAAGCATTTCACTTTCCACTAGATTCCCTCTCACATTGGAATTAAACCCAATGAGGTTGTTGACAAATTAGCGAAGGAAGCAACTCAGGATGGAGAATCTGTTGATGACATTCCCATTCCAATTCAGGATTTTGTTGAATTCCAGAAAAAAGAAGCTATTTTTTCCTACAATGAGGAGATAAATAACTCCCCTAAAGGACTGTGGCACAGAAAAATTCAAAATTGTTTCCAAACTAAGCCTTGGTTTTCCAATAAGCAATTAAATAGACATGATACAATTGTCTTATGTAGAGCACGTCTCGGACATGCCAGAGTTAATAAATAATTATACTCCAGAAAACAATACTTTACCCCTTTATGCTTAAACTGCACTTTAAACCAAGAAGAAACACTAGAACATTTAATTTTTATATGCCCACACTACAATTACTTTAGAAGCAAATTACTCAATAACACTTGTGTAAAATTTAAACTGGATCTTGTGTCTGCTCTTAAAAGTAATGAAATAGAAACATATAAAGAAATAGCTAATTTCTTTAGAGAAATTAAAAGACATATCTAAAGATAAACGCAAAATGAGAATCCTAATAATATTTGAAGCAACCACAAAATAGAGAACTGCAAGGCTGCATGGTCTTTTTTTTTCTTAGCCAAAAAAAGAAAGAAAAAAAAGTACACTGTGAAAACGAACTAAGATTTGAAACACGTGTCGTGTATCATGAAAATAAAATGTTTAAAGTGAGCTCAAGTTCTTTTAATTTAATAATATATATATATATATATATATATATATATATATATACAAACCTTACTTGTATATATATATAGTATTATAGTATTGGATTTGAAAGTAATTAATTAGAACCTAGTTGTTTTACCTGCTGTTTACCTATAAAAAACAATTTTAGGTACAAATAAGTGGGATTTATTGTTGAATATGACCGAAAATATATTCAGTGATTCTTAGGTAATTCAACACCCAATATTTTGGCTGCCCTTATTCTTCATCTGGGCTGAGTTGATACATCGATTCAACATTGTTTAGTATTTTTCATAACAATCATTAATTTTATTTTTGTGGGATATACCCGATTACTAATTACTTTAAGTGGAGAGTTTCCCTTTATTAACCCTGAATTTACCAGTGTTTTAGCGCCGTTAAGTCGGTTGTTGATGTGCTGTTTTGTTATAGAGCTTTTGTTCATATTATGCATTTTGACCAAAATTTTTTTCTATTTAAAGCTTACGTATCAATTTAAATCTATATCCTTGGCTTAGCTAAAACACACTGTACACACGTGTTATCCTTAATCCTTAAACGTGTTATCCTTAATGTGTTATTCTGTGCTGGTGTTATCCTTAATTTGAAGGATTTTGATATTTTAAAGAATAATACAGTGCAACTCGGTTATTGCGGCCTCGGCCATAACGTCAACTCGGATATAACGTCATTTATTTTTAGGTCCCGCCAAAGTATATGTATTTACATTGGAAAAAACCTCGGATATATCGTCAGTAGATTCTCAAACCTCGTATATAACGTCAAGAAAATCGGGCCGAGATGAAGGCAACATATAGCTAAATAGAGAAAGTTCGGTCGATGGTGCAACATGAGGGCTACGGCTATTCTTTAGCTACATTCTATTATTAGAAACGGCATTTTATTGCTGTCTTACCGCTAACCACCCCAACCCCCTCCCATACCCTATTCCCGCTTAAAAAAATTTTAATTTATGAATACAGTATTGAAAAATAATGGCAAGTGTTAAGAGAAAGGTTTTGCTGAAGAAAAGGTGTGAGTTATAAGAGCGTGTGAGGAGGGACGTAAGATAGCAGACGTGTGTTCGGGCTTGTTTTTTTAAAATCGAACCAACAGTTGAATTGAAACAACCAAGCCGAACTTCATTGCAATATTTTCAAATTAGATTTTTTATATAGTAGAGTAGTCAGTCAGTCATAAACATAAACTTACGGTGTATTTCAAATTACCTTCATTAAATGTCGTAATTTCATGTAAAAAATGTGTTTCCCTACTTTCCTCGGTTTTAAATTAAAATTATGTAACATCTTTTATAGCGTCACTCGGTTATAGCGTCATTAATTGTGTGGTCCCTTCAATGATGTTATAACCAAGTTCCACTGTATTATAGTGGTAAGTCTAGAAGTCAAAATATTTCTTGATATGCTAGATCCTATGAACTGTTAGTAGTCTACGCGCCACTTTAGCTGTAACATGGGCTCTTATAGAGAAATTCCTGACGAATCAGAATCCGGCCTTTTGGTCACGTGACCAATGACGTCATCAAAAATTAAAATTTTATAGTTTATAGTGCAAATAGTAATATGACACCAACTGGATATCTGTCAAAATGATGTTTCAAAAGTTATTGGGCTTTTAAATACAAAAAAATAATTTTTTTTAGTTTTCCGCGAAAACACTAAAGGTAAAGAATAATTTGGCTACTACCATTGTAACCAGCTTAAAAACTAAACAAATTAGAATCTTAAAATATTTGTGTACGACTAATGGTTCCAGGTAAAAGTTAACTTTACTAACCATGACAAACATAGCACGTTGTCTGAGCAACCACTGTTATTGTTATGGAGAATATTAAAAATTAATTTCTTCATTATTTCCCAACCGATTTTCATTAATCTTGATATGTAGCTTAAGTCCAAATCACCCAAAAAACACCACACCACATAAAAAGCTTGATAACTTCACCATTTCCGCGATAAGTATCATGTAAATTAACAATTACCTTTTATTTGATAATAAATTTTTTGTCGTATTTTAAAATTATTCACATTGACATTTTTTACAGCTATAGCTATTTCCGAGATGACTTATTTGAAATATCTCTTTTACCATTAGAATCAGCTAGATAATACCCAATTTAGTTTATTATACAAAATAAAATCAAGGCTGTGAAATTATAAAAAAATTGTGTTGGTAATTGAGTTGCACCCCTCATCGTCCCCATCTCAGTACTGAAACAGCTACACATATACCTGTCTTAGTCGGCAGTGCGCTGGCAGTTGAGTAATTACCAATCACTCTGTCCTTCCGCTAACTGAGTGTTAGGCCGTTCCAGTAAAGTTACCTCCCCCCAACACTCTGCATGAGATGCTGCTTCCCATCTCACGGGCAGTTTCTCGACGGCCAGGTCTAGATCCGCTGCCTTCTGCTAAAAAACAGGGGCACCCCTAGTAGGCTATGTGCAAGCACACAGCACGACCGGCAACAAGGCCAATCGGGCAGCAAGAAACGCTGCTTCACAGCGGTCTTGCAGAAGCGGTCTGCCCCACGAAGCTCGTGTGGCATTGACTTCTGAGGGACTTACGGTACCCCCTTCACCCCAACTTCTACTTTTAAAGAAAAATTCACAACAAATTCACAAAAAAAGTAAAACAAGTGTTGAGTAAAGGTTTGTCTTGTTGTAAGCTGTATGATGTTGGCAGGTAAGTGTCGATCCAAGTCAGCTGCCATCTCTGCTGCAAGCTGCTCACTGTCTAAACATCCAGGCTCTCTCTCCTCAAACACTTGCCACTGAGGTTCGCTTTAGCAATTTATGCAATAGTAAACTATGAAATCATATTTAACTTTGGCCTCAGGTTGCAACCACTTTATGTTTGTAGATTTAGTTAGGTTAGACCAAATTTAGAGGCAAAATTAACTATTGACTTATCTTACTGAAACAGCGACCTGCCCACCAACATATTAGGTAGGTATTTTAAGCCAGGTATGAATGAGAAATGAGTGTAAGATGATTGTGGCACGATCTTGTAGTTTTGATACTGAGTAAGGCTGACATGTTCCTTAGACAGTACTGTCAATTAATAGTCCAACAGCCAATGCATATAAGGGACCTACAGTTTAAAGTAATAATAATAAACTCTTTATTGCTGTAGACAATACAAATATTGCATAGCATGCGTCAGACAATTAAAAGAACTCTCTAAATTTGAGTTTTATAAAACACAATTAACAATAGAAATACACAATAGATTAATTAAAGATAGGCACAACCAGGTAACAGTAAAATTTCAAGTGACATTAAATTTTAGTAGTATTGAAACTGAAAACTCAAGCCCTTGATGTGTAATCTATGAACTGACCCATAGAGTAAAACACGTTCGACTCTAAAAAGCGTCTTAATTTTGATTTAAATTTCAATTGGCAATTTTCGAATCGGATACCCTCCGGAATTCTGTTTAAAATGGAAACGCCCGCCTGAGAGGGTAGGCGCACCGTAATAGCCAACCTGTGTTGTGCTGATCTGTACACGTTTCTAGATCTTTTTTCATAACTATGAACCACCTCTACGTCCTGGATCGGGTTTCTTTTAAATTTGCAGTAGAGGGCTATTTCTAGAATGTACAGCTCAGCCAGCGTTTAGCAACCCAAGAATCCGGAAGGCATCTCGGCATGACTCTCTAAATTTAAGTTTTGCAATAATTCGTATGGCTTTCTTCTGAAGAACAAAAACCCGGTTGAAGTTTTTCTGTGAGCAATTTCCCCACAATGTAATATGCCATAAGCAACAAATCAGTGGGACTTTGCATAGAAAGTTTTCTCAGCAGGTAAATGGCTGAAGAGATCCTCCCACAGACACTATCAACATGATCTGTCCATGTCAGCTCGTTATCAACGAGCATTCCGAGAAATTTTTTACACCCGACTTCTTCGATGACGACATCATCTATTATTGCTGTCGGGTGGCATGAATTCAGAGCGGTGCTGCCTCAGAATATCATGCAAGATGATTTTGAGGGGTTTACTTTGATATTTTTGTTCTCAAAGTATTGAATGCAAGAAATTATTTCATTAAAGGAAACAATTTCAACTTGCTCAATTTTATTTGAACTGAAACAGAGAGTCGTGTCGTCTGGATATTGGACAATTCGTCCTCTTGGAATGAATGAATTTAGGTCATTCACATACACCGGGAATAGAAGGGGGCCGAGAATCGATCCCTGAGGGACACCATATCTCAATTTTGTTATATGTGAAATAACTCCATTGACTTGAACTTGCTGTGATCTTCCAGAGATGTATGACTTTAACCATCTATGGGGTAAGCCACGGACTCCGTATTTCCACAGTCTGTTTAGGAGGATATAGTGTTCAACACAATCAAAAGCCTTGGATAGGTCTAGAAAAACACTCAGTGTCATATTACGTTTATCCAAGTCATTTACAATCAATTCCACTAAGCGGATGATTGCATCAACAGTTGATTTATTCTTTCGGAAACCAAACTGTTCATTAGATAGAATTTTGAATTCCTCAAAAAAATTTAGCATTCTGCGCATAAACAGTTTTTCAAAAACTTTACTTAGCACCGGCAGAGATGAGATTGGTCTGTAATTGTTTGGTTGCTATGAATCACCCTTTTTGAAAATGGGGATTACTTTTGCAACCTTCAAAGAATTTGGAAAAATTCCTGATTTGAAAGAAAGATTTATTGTCTGAGTGAGGGGGGCCGCGATGCCGACTTGGCATTGTTTTAACAGCCATGTAAACATTCCATTGAGATCATCCGACTTTTTTGTCTTCAGGTCGCTGATTGCCCTTGACACTTGTTGTTCAGTGACATCGCTAAGGAACATCGATGCGGCCAGACTCAACCGTTCCGGGGTAGCCAGAGGCGCAAGTGCCAGTCCAGTTCTGCCAGCGTTCGCGAAAAATGAACTAAAAACATCCGCCACCTCCAATGGCCCCCAGACAGTCTTACCCTCCACCACCAGTTCAGTTATTTGTGAGTTTTGGTTTGGGGACGAAAAGTTGTTGTTTATAAGAGACCAAGCTTGTTTTGAAAAGTTATCTGCTTTACTGAGTTTTTTATTAACTTCGTAACTTTTGGCTGCTTTTTAGGACTTTTCTATAAATCTTTTTGTAAGAGTTGTAAAATAGTCTGAATTCTGGGTTGTTGGTTGACTGCAATTCCCTCCAATAATTTTTTAAGTTTTCCCTGGACACTAAAATCCCTTTAGTGATCCAAGTATTTTTCGCAATTTTTCGGATTGATTTAGGTTTTCTTTTGGGGCAGAAATAATCAAGATGGAAATTTAGATTACTATTGAGAGCTTCAAAAAATCTGTCTGTACAATTTATCCCCTTAAGGCAGTTCCAACTCTCGGCTTGAAGTTTATGTTTTAAAAGCAGGACATTTTCGGGTCTTGTGTCCCGTCTAGAATTTGAAATACACTGGAGATGGAGTGGTGCCCGTCCTTCGATAGTAGCGATCCGTGTGTAATGGTCAGACATGGCGGTAGCAACGACTGAGACTGGCAAATCGGGGATGTTTGAACAATGTTGTCTATGGCTGTTTGCGAAATTTTTGTTACCCGTGTAGGTGAGTTCACAGACCACTCTAATCCAAAGCCATTCAACGTTTCCCTAACCAATTTGCTGTCATGGCTATCCAAGACATCAATATTGAAGTCACCTGCAAGCAAAAACTTTTGATTTTTAGTTGTGACATATTGCAAAAATCTTTCCAGAGTTTCAAAAAAAATTTCATTACCATCAGGGGAGCGGTATAAACCGTAAATAAACAGTGGTTCTTTGAATTTAATAAATAGTTTGACAGCAGCAATTTCAAAATGTTTCTCTGTTGAAAAATTAATCGTCAAGGGTTTATAGTTTATATTATCTTTAACAAAAATACCGACTCCCCCCCATTTAATGTTTGGCCGAATGTAACAACCCCCTAAAATGTAATTTGGAATTTTGGAAAATTTAACATTGTTGTCATTAAAACCGAATTCCGATAAAATCAAAACATCGGGCTTGATTTCATCGCAAAGAATGTCTAGTTCAAGAAATTTGTTTGTGGCGATCTGAATGTTTTGATGAATAATTTCAAATTGTATACTGTTTACCTGGTTGGGACCTGAACAAGTTGAATGGGGTTTTTAAAAAAACGTGGTTGTCCTTGTTAAATGTAGGCGTTGATTTAGCTGCTTCGGCGAAGGTCTCGTGGTGGAGGAGGACTAGAGGCTCGGCTGGGTCGTCAGTTGACATCAGTGCGGGAAGTGTAGGTGGAGAGTGAGCCGGTGGAGCTGACATCCGGATGGTAACTGGAGTTGTGGAATGTCTTGGCCCCTCCTTTCCACGTACGACAGTGTTTAGAAGCAGTTTCGCCAGCAATTTTTTACCTGTCATGGAAAGATGCATTCCGTGCCGAGTGAATAACCTTCTTCCAATTTGGTTGAAATCAAACAATTCCAGACCCACAAGCCGCCTACACAACTCATCTAAATAACTGTTAAATGCGTCCACTCGTTTGTTCACCAAATGAGTTGCAGGGAGATCGTGGCGGTGGGGAAGTGTAGATACAACCACACGTGACGTTTTCAGCCGCTTAAGCAAGCACTGCTCTAGGTGGTGGCAAAGGTTGTCCTGTTCATCAGTGGCGACGTCATTGGTGCCGGCTAACACGATGCAGCAGCTTCCAGGTGGTGGTGGACTTCCCGATGTTACATCTGACAGCTTGGCCCCAGGCTTGCAGATCCCGTTGACCACGGTAGTTGAAGGCACGAGACACTTCAGCAGCCCAGCTACATGCCGACCGTGACTGTCACTCTCAATGTGTATGAGAGATGGAAATTTTATTGAAGGAAGAGGAGCAGGATGTTGAGATCGGATTCCAGAAATGTTTCCTTTTGTTAATTTTGATTTATTATTTTTAAATTTATTCTGCTTGTTTAAATGATGGTTCTTGTGCTTGTTGTTGTATATGGTTGTTTGCGGCTTTGTATTGTAGGTGACATGTAGAGGTGTTTCATTTGTTTCATGATGACTGAACATATCAAACCTGTTTTTAATTTTCACAGGGTTAGTTTTTTCTCTCACAACAGCCCAGTCATTACTCAGAGATGGAAAATTGTCATCCGGTGGTTGATTCAGGGATTTGATTTCAGATCTAAGACAGTTTACCTCCGCTTCTAGCACCTCAATCGAGGTTTTCAACTTAGTTATTAATTCAAGGTTTTGGGTACATTTCATATTAACACAGTTTGTAGCAGATTCGATTGAACACCACAGTCACGGTAATATTGTTTGTTACTATTGTTTAAATTTGCACTGTTTTCAGGAAAAATTTCATTCGTAAATTCTAGTAATCGAGTGTCCGATTCAATTGAATGGTTAAGAATGACTTCGACTCTCCTCTCCAATTGTTTAATGTGATCCTTTAGTTTTTTATTTTCCCCAACAACATCAGAAATAATTGGAGGTGATGCAGTTATTTGCTGAGACGAGCAGTTCACCAAGTGTATTGAGGTGCCGGGTGAAGTAGGCAAGGTCTCAGCCGCTGTGGATGCGCTTGCGACGTGACGCGGTGTGCTCTCAGCCGCGGGTGACGTGGTCGTAGTCGGTGTGTCGGGAAGCAATATGCTTGCCGATCTAGGCGATGAGGGAGAAGACAAAGTTCTCATTGTCACTGGATGGGGTCCTGATTGCTTAATACATGTCTCTGTAATTACAGTTTTACTTGCATCGGTTTTAATTGTTGCCCCACAGGTTCGCCCAAGATACCGCCACACGACTTCACCGCTTTTGATTGTGTAGCTTTCACGGTATTTGTTATTTTTAAAAACAATGTTAGGCTTTCCATTTTTACTTAGTTGAACTTCCAGTGGCATGTTCAATTGAAAAATGCAATAATGATTAAAAGAAATAACAACAATGGATTTTAATCGTTGCTTATTATAAGACTGATTTTCAATCTGTACAAGTTCTCAAGCCACTTTGTACTGCCCACCCAACCTGTTGGAGAGCAGCGGAACTACTTGATGTTAAATGTAAATAAATAAATTTACTACGAGAGTTTCTGGAGTTCAAAAATATAGGAGAGATATGGGATTCGAACTATCAATGTCAGTGCCAGTAAGCCAGAGCGTTATCCACTGGGCCACGATGCCAGTGACAGTGAATGAGTGACAGCGCCAACTGATAAGCTGCGCGACGGCGTGCGTGATCGAGCGAGGGTGCACGTGCCTGTGGTCCAGGGTTGAGAGTTAGACCTTAATTGAGGTTATGCACTTAACACAACGAAAACACATCACATATGCTCACCCGCGACAGAACGAAACAGTGGTGATTGTTGGCCACTAATTCGCACAATACTAATGGAACGTATCACTATATAGATAAATTACAACACATTAACAGTAAAAATTATAAACTGTGTGTTAGTCCTTCCACTATATCGGCGCATGTGCACCATCCCGTAAAATAAAATCTGAACCACAATAATGCCTCTGATATACAAACTGGTCTAATTATGATGATGGTTTTTGTGAATGGCTGAACGTAGTATTCAATAGTTCAGATTTTAATGCACTCAGGAGAATATCTCATCCATCCACCATCGTTCATAACTATCCACATTCGTGACCTGCAAGTAGCTGGATTACAGGAAACAGTCCCAGTCCATACTGAAAGTAAAACTAAGGTTTAATTATCCAGTGAACCCAAGTTACATTAGATTATTTAGTTATTGGAATATTATCTAATAGTGGCAGAATATCCCAAGGCACATCAGCTCCAAGCTGCTTTTGGCACACACCATTTTCATTGTAGATACTCGGTTTAAGACCAAAATTTATTGTAAACATTGTCAAGACATGCTTTAATTAGTTACACAAGTCCTGAAGAGAAACTTACTAACTTCTTTGTCTCAAATATTATTGTTGGCAATTTGGAAGATGACATTTTTACTGTGGGTTATTGTCAATTATAAATGTATCAAAATTCCCTATACTGCAATGATTGCTGCAGAAAACCTGCCTTCTCATTCTAAGTTTTACATTTAAAATGAGAATACTCTAGCTTGTTAGATTATAACTTGTAACTAACTATAATCACAGTTATCTATTGTGTGGTGCTACAAAAAATTATTATAGAAATGGAAATTGATGAGGTCTGGTGCGACAAAGGTATTTATTTTTACATCCTTACCAGTTACAGTACAGTTATATTGCAAATTTAGGCACATAAACTTTTTTATTAGGAAGTATTTTTTAGAGCCTAGCAATATATTAATATATTTATTACTTTTTACTTTTTAATATTATTACTTATAATATATTTATTTACTTTTTAAGAGAACTTCATAAGCTATTTTCCATTTAAGTCATTTTATAGACCTATACTTATTTTCTGTGAATCGTGTAGAAAAACATGGCTCAGGTCTCAGTGCCAGTGATGATGGGGGATGGAGGAGTATTGAGCACATCGCTGCCTCGTGAGCAGCCCATATCCAACCCACCGTTACCTCATCGCAAGAGGAAGCGCAAGCAGCAGCACAATAGCGAAAATGATCACAAGTCACATTGGGCAGTAAGTAGAAAAATAAAAAATCATCACTCATTCATATGGCACTGTCTAACCGTTTATTATTTTTTACTTCTTAAAAACTGATTTCAACTCATTTAGTGCATGATCACTGACTCATTCAGTGTTGTCTAATGGTTCCGTACAGGCACAGATTAAGGTAATTTCAAAATATAGGCCATTTGAAATATTGCTCCTTTACAAGTTGGCGAAGAGCACAAATGTAGTACTGGCTGGGGTTAATATCTTATTAAAATTCATAATACCAAGGTATTTATTACCTTTTAATATCTTAGTTGAACAAGACAGCAGGATGGCTTAAAGGTTATTATGGCCATTTCACTATCTGGAATATGCTAGATCAATCTAAAAACTTCTTTTAATAATTCAAGTTCTTAGATAGTACCATATCTAAAATCCTACAGTACCTCTATGTATGATGATGTAGTACTACAAAATTTTTGTCCATACTTGAATAAGTATGATTATTGTCGATTAACTCATTCGCTACGGGCCACTTGGATCTGAGTGGGGGAACATCTGCAAACAATTTGGTTCAGTTTGAGTTCAGCTCTTGTCGGAGGTATACTAAACGCTTTCCGCTCCTCACAGGGATACCACGTGTTAGTTCGGTAATCGTAGTTTCTTGCGCCAACTTTTTTTTTACTCATACTCTCTGCAATTATTGTGTCATTGACCTATTTTTTTTATTTTAGTTTGTTTTAATTATATTTAACCATGGAAAGAGATCCCGATGAGGTTATAGAACAGCAGTTATCCGGAAGTGATGATTCAGGCGAAGGGTTGTAAATAATAGTAAACTTAGTGTTAAAAATGTGTATATTTTTTTACACTGTGTGATCTCTTTTATAATATAGTTACAAAGTGTTTTGATGTTTTACGAAGAAAATTAGTTTTTATGGACAGTTTGTTCGAGTATTGCGAGATATGCGCTGAACTGGTGCCAGGAGCGGTCCACTTGGATCCGAGTGCCGGATGTAACATCACCGGTACACCGGAAATACTACCTCAAACCACTCTTATTACGATGTTATTCATGGATTGGCATCATTTTAATTTAAGATTTTTAAAAAATTTCCTGCATTTTATGAGATCCTTGTTATTGATTTTCAGCAGCGAACGTGTTAAGTGATCAGTTACTCATGCCTGTAAGTGGATGATTTTGGAAGATTTTCTTTAAATTTTGTCTAGATAGATCTGTCCAATATTAAAGCTTGGGTTATCATAACAAATAAGATTCTATAAATAGGCATCCTCACTATGCGGGCCTCAGACAGTTATGAATCAAAACAAATTATATGGTTATGAAGAATATTTTATATCAATTTTCAACCTTTTCATGTCAAGAGCCACCATTGCTTGCAGCCCTCGAGAAAATTATATGCAAACCAATTGGCTCTCTGACAAATCTTAGTAAGGATCTATGCTCCTTCCTTCTGATACTTTGACTGGATGTTTTTTATTTTGTTGGAAGCCTATTTAAAGTAGTTTCAAATAATAATAATAATTATCTCTTTTATTTCCAATATACATACAATATATGCAAATTTTATTATTGTATTTTTTTTAGCATTTCGCTATGCATAGTGTTATTAAAATGTTTGCCAAATTCAGTACAAATGTGGGATGACTTAACCCAATCATTATTCAAGTAATCATCTTTATTTCTATTTTAATCTCTATTTGAAGCTTAAGAGCAGCACATCCTCACTCAAAAAACCCATTCATAATGTTTGTAATTTCCTTGAAGTGGAGGGGGCAAGTTGGACATTCCAACAATTTTGAAACTTGTAATAATAGGGCGTGAAGAAATCTGATATGAGTGAGAATGTATAAATTTTTTTTGTTAAGATGATAAACATTTAAGAATACGATAGTTTTGGTAAATTAATTTAATTTTTCAGTTTTAGAGGAAGAAAATATGTGCCAGATCACTTACACTGTTAAATTTTGAATTGGAAAAGTAATTCTGTCCCCTAACACTAAGTTGATGTCTTTTGCGGCGAAACTGCTATGTTCATTAGTTATGTATTAAAAAGATTTTTTGAATGCTGGCCTTTGCAAGGGGACTCTTTAACTATTGTTTTATTCAGATATCAATAGTAAATTAATTATAGTTTTTATATTTATCATATGATCATAAAATTAACTTTCTTAAATAAATGTTGGTTTTCTAAAGAATGATAGTGTTGGAGGAGAGTCCCGGACAGTGGAAGCTGTTGCATTGCAAGATCCATTGGCCCCAATAAACGTTGACTCCCTAAAAGACGAGGGACACTGTTGTGGAGAACCAGGTTATTATATAGGGTTAACAGTCATAAATATCTATGCCCTTATTGATTATGATTTCTCACTGATAAAAATACAATTTTAACCTTTTAAAAACTACTTCAATTCTTTTAAGTTAAGCATATTAAACCTAAAACTCTTATCTTATTTACTCTCTAAGGTAATACACTTCTAATATTAAAAATGGAACAACCTCCAAATATCCAATACCCTATTATCACTAAAGGGAACATTGTTTTAACTGTTATTGTCAAGAAATATTTCAACGATGTTTTAGATTTTGTTATTTAATTTAGTTAATATTAGGGATGGGTCGATTCCAATTTTTTTGATCCTGATTCCGATTCTTTAAAATTGATTCTCGATTCCAAGTGTCCAATATATTTTTTTCAGTGTCACCAGGTTTATAGGGTTTTGCTAGCCTTTAAAAAATCTTTAATAATTCTTGAAGTTAAGATATATAATTTTGTTCAGTACTAAAATGAAGAACTAAGAAATATTTAAAAAGTATGTAAATTATAAATATTTAGTATTTACATGAACAAATAAATAAATACATATATGAAAATCTTTTTTTATGTTTACGGTTGTGTACTTTATACATACACATACACAACATTCGTGAAAAAAATTAAAAAAGCAAATGTGCTTAACATCTAATGGCGAAACTATAAATATGTACTTATACATAGTTAATTCGAACAAAATAACAATACTCCCGTCGCAGCAGACCTGCGTACTCAGCGAATTTCCAAATCAATAACATAATAATATATTACAAGTTTTATAAAAATCTGTCCATAAACATGAGAATTATTTGCCTATTCTCCATTAACATGGGAAAGAGTATGCAGGTATGCTGCTGTGAGGAACATTGAAAGTAGGCATTTCTAGCATAAACAATTTTTATTTTGATCATTTATATCAAGTTTCATAAAAATCAGTTCATAAAAAAAGGAGTTTGCCTATTCTCTATATGATTAACATGGGAAAGAGTATGCAGGTTAGCTGCCATAATAAACACAAAAACAATGATTTTTAAGCATAAATGGATAGATCTCAACTACGTGAAGCTAACTATAAAGTTTAATACAAATATATTGATTGATAAGTGAAATATTAATTGTTCTTTATCCTCCATAAGATTAACATTGGAGCCTCAAAATACAACACAAAAAATGCACACAAAATGCACGGATTTCGTTCACCTAAGTACCGTTCAATTTGAAATTAAATTTGGAATCTTTTTATATGTTGTTAAAATCTTATAAAGTTAATGGTTTTGTTGTTATTTAAATTAAAAGATTTTTAACCACCGCCATTTTAAAAATAAAAAAGCAAACTTAATGATACTTTGAGAATATTTTTCTCCTTGCTCAATAAATATGTGTGCAAAGTTGGGTTTCTGCATCTAAAATAGTTCTTTATTTATAAAGTTGTTTGTATAAAATACAAAATGGCGGCTAGCGGCTAAACGAAGGATTTTACGACATATGTTTATAGGAAACCTTTGTTTATTTCGATGAGTACTATCATCCTTCAAAGTTTGTCCCCGTCTTTAATGAACACCCTGTGTATATGTTTATACAAATTTTAACGACTATTGTTTTTGGCCTCAGGGTACCTAAACACGAAAAAAACATGGTCCCGGGCTTAAGTTTTGCCATGAGACCTACGGTAATAGCTTCTTCCCTATGGGAAATTCGCTAAAATGAATATAAAATGATACTAGTGGTAAAATCTTGCAAATTCACAAAAACTCAAAAAATAAAAAATCACAAAAACTCATATTTGAGTCCAAGCAATTCACTTATATCACTGTTTCAAAAATAAGCCCCTATTTTGATGACAAAACAATAAAAAATAACTAATTAATGCATTTCTCCATTAAAAACTATTTTGAACACAAATATAAACACAGTAAACAAATGTGTTGCACAACAATAAGTTTTCTAGCCCCTGAACTGATTTATTGACTAAATAGTTACTATAAATACCTCGTCAACAGCTCAAATTTCCAGAGTCAGCTACCTGCTCGGGCTACGTAAACATGTGTGAGACAGGCCTGTTAAAAAAATTTAATGTCGTGTTTTGTCAGTGTTAAATGTGTTAACATGGGTTTAAATTTAACAACGCTAACTATTGTATTGTATTGTGGCTGAACTATTGTCTGATATTGGCAATTGGCATATTTGGCAGGGCTAATGTCATGGAAAATGAATATCCTTTGCTATAGAAGTTCAGATCTTTGTAGTTTTGTTGCCGAAAAGTTCATTTCGCGGAGTTATATAATTAACAGTATTCTAATAATCAGCATCAACGATGACATTCAATATCGAGATTCAACATCGTATTGAAGTTAATCAGTAACTGAAATAAGAATAATAATTATGAGGTATGTTGCAGCCTTGAACCAACCAATGATGTTCTTGCATTATTTTAAAAAGGATATGAATTACGTCATTCGTCATCTGCATTTTTGTGTTCGAGCAAAGTTATTTTGTATTGACGATGTAATTTGAAACGAAAAGTTTCAGTGTTAATGCTCATTTTTCTATGGTCTATCAGTAATTCTGGATACTTATTGAATTCTACTGGGTACTTGTTACTTTCGTTTTGGAGCCGGATATCCAATTGCTTTGAAATGAAATACAGTAAACCTTCTCATATCCGGACCTTCCGATATCCGGACGTGATTTTGAAAAAATGCAAAAATTTAAAATTACTTTAGGAGGTCAATGTTTGTTAAACCAGTAGTCGCCAACGATGTTTGTAGGCCCGTTTGTAGCGCGCAGGTTGCCAAATGTGAGGTTCAAGCCATTTGGACAGCGGGTAATGTTCAAAAGCAAAGTGGGGAAACGATGAATCACCCTAGTCCCAAGCGTCTGAGTCTCTAGCGCTACAGTCTGTATTCTGTGCTATCTGGTGCAAGGTCACTGATTTACAAAACAATAAACCTCCCCACCCCAATAGCCAAACCAACGCATCACGTGTACTTAAGTGACAATACCCAACTCCATGGTAAGTGTCTTTCTTGTAACGGTTCGTTTTAGTTTCGGGTTGGTATTATGGCCGGAAAAAGAAAAAAGATTGTCATTACAATGGAGGAAATCTTCACGCATTGAAACGTTTGCAAGCGGGTGAAAGTGCAAATAAGATAGTAAGTGAGATGGGAGTAGGGATTAGTACATTGAGTGACTGGAAAAAAACCTGTGAAAAAATAGAAAAATGGTGTTCTAATCAGGCATCAAGTTCCGGAATTAAAAAAGTTCAAAATGATGAAAACCGCCCTGAATGACAAAGTGAACTAAGCATTGTTTTTGTGGTTTACGCAATGTAGATCAAAATGACTGCCTGTGTCCGGACCGATTTTGCAAGAAAAGGCTTTCACGAAGAAATCGGAAGTGAGCTCAATTTCAAAGCTTGTGATGGATGGTTAGAAAAGTGGAAAAATCGATATGGAGTCAGAAAGCTTCAAAATAAACTGATAAAAGCAGACGAAAACGCTGTGGGAGAGTTTAAAATATTTTTGCACAAGCTTATTGACGAGGAAGGAATCACAGGGGACCAGCTATACAACTGTGATGAATGTGGTTTGAACTTTAAAATGCGACCTAGCTGCACTCTGGTCTCAAAGGAAGAAAATAGTGCTCCTGGTTATAATAAGAAAAAGGAGAGGGTTACAATATTGGCCTGCAGCAACGTCGCAGGAAACAATATACTTATAACATATAACAATAACTTTGCATGATGAGCCTTGTGCTGTAGAACGTCGGCGGAGTATGGCACTGGAGACCGCTACCAACGTCAATTATAATGACATTTTTAAGTTTTTTGAAGAGCTGAAAGCGGAATTCAGGAGTGTCGAAAAGAGCCTTGCTGATTCTCTCAACTCTTGTCATGACGAGTTGAGAAAATCCAACGATAAATTAAAAGCCCAGACTAGCGAAATAGCATCGCTTAAAAGCTCCTTGGAAAAAATTGTTGATGAAAATGCTTCTCTGAGAACAACCATTGTAAAACTTGAGACACGCGTAGATGACCTGGAGCAGTATTCCCGCCGAAACACATTTAAAATTCATGGAATCCCTCAAAACCAAAACGAAAATGTAGTCACCATAGTAAAATCCCTGGGTGACGCAATCAGCGTTGAGATTGAGAAATCCATGATCGATGCCTGTCACCGACTCAAAACCAAGCCAGGCTCGGGGAGGACTCCAGGGATCATCGTTAAGATGGTGAGGAGGATGGACGCTGAGACAGTTCTCCAGAAGCGGCGTGCCAAGAAAGACCTGTCCACCCGACATCTAGGGCTGGCAGTAGACTTTCCGGTCTATGTAAATGAGAGCCTGTCCCCGGTCAGGAGACATCTGCTTGCTGCCACTCGAGAAGCCCACAAAACCAAGGGTTATAAGTACTTCTGGGTACGAGGTGGCAACATCTTCTGTCGCAAGGGTGACGGTGACAAGGTGATCCACGTCAGATCTATGGAGGACTTAACAAGATTGTAAGGCACCTTTAAATTGTCTTCACGTTGTGTTTTTTTTTCTCATTGTTAATTTCATATTGAGCTTCCGTATTGCATTAATTATAATTTTGGTTAGTGATATTATTATCTAATGGTTGCTTTCATTTTTCATCTTTTTGTAGCTGTGTGTGGTTTACAAAATATGCTTAGGTTTACATGTATGTATTTGTATGTGTGTGTGTGTGTGTGTGTGTGTATGGATTTAGTGTTCGTGTTAAATCATTACGGTGTATTACTGACTTAAATTTCAATCAATATTTTACCTATGTCTAGTCTTAATGTAATAAATCAAAATATTAGGAGTTTGAGAAGTAACTTTGATGACTTCATTGTTGAATTAAGTAGTTTAGATATAGTTCCTGACGTGATAGTTCTCACTGAAATTTGAGTAGAATCAAGCGAGATAGCACATTACAAGATAGACGGTTTTAACCAATATTCTAATTGCAATGATAGTTACCGGGCGGGCGGAGTTGTTGTGTACGTGAGACACTTTCACCTGTCATCTGTCGATGTGTCTGTGGCGCTGTCACGTGTGCGCTCGGCCGACTGTCTTGCAGTCTCAGTTGAAATCTCGGGAATAACATTAGCCTTTATTGCAATATATAGGCAGAATTTTACATTTTTGGAATTTTTAAATGATTTAAATAACTGTTTGCCTTTTTTTGATGGTAGAAATATTCTTTTGCTTGATGATATTAACTGTGATACATTGAATGATAGTGTAAACTCTCTTAGATATCTAACACTTTTAACAAGCTTTGGTTTAAAATGTATAATAAATAAACCTACAAGAATTGTGAATGGAAGTAAAACTTCTTTGGACCATGTATTTTTTCGCTCTAACATAAGTAAGATTTTAATTTCTTGCACTAAATCTGAAGTTTTGCATTTAAATATTACATATCATTCTTTAGTTTTTTTGTAGTTTTGAATGGAACTGTGAAATTCATCCTGAAGGTGAAGTTAAATTTAAAATTGATATTGATAGGTTAAACAGGTTAAAGGTTGAGAAACCAAGATTGGACATTTATCTATAATGAAAAGTCTGTATCGGCAGGTTTTGAAACATTTTTAAATATTTTATCGACCGCAATTGAAAATTGTAAATATGAATACAAAATAAATTCAAATTTTAAGAAACTAGCTCCATGGATGACTGACTACCTGTGTTTAAAAATTAAACAAAGAAATAAGCTATTGTCTGTTTTAAAGTCTCGACCAGAAAACAATAGACTAAGAAATCACTATAACCGCTTCAGAAACAAATTAAAATGTAACATAAGAAGACAAAAGGAGAACTATTTCACTTTAAAGTTTGAGTCAGTGTCTGGGAACATAAAAGCACAATGGGATTTAGTAAACGGAATGGTTAAAAACAAAGCAAAAGGAAAAATATATCCCAAATAAATAAAGGAGGAAAAATAATAACTGATCCAGGTGAAATTGCATCTGAATTTAATGATTTCTTTTTAAATGTTGCAGAAATGCTAAAAAGTAAAATTAAGCCCACCAACCTTACCTATGCAGATTTCGGAGATTGTTTTAAAACTAAATACATACCAACATCTTTATTCTTAACACCCACCACTGCAAATGAAATAATAAGCATTGTAACTAGCCTTAAAAATAATAAAGCTCCTGGTTTTGACAGTATAACTTCTTTTTTTACTCAAATCTATCTTAGATGATATAATTGACGTTTTGACTTTTCTTGTCAACAAAAGTCTTGAGAGCGGAGAGTTTCCAGCATGTCTTAAAACAGCTGTAGTGTTACCATTGTTCAAAAAAGGGGATCCGAATTGTCTTTCAAATTATAGGCCAATATCTCTTCTTTCAATTTTTTCAAAAGTCATTGAGAAAATCGTTAAAAAACGGTTAGTTAGCTTTTAAAAAATTAATAGTTTTTTTTAGCGTAAACCAATATGGTTTTATGGAACAACAGAAATTGAACAACAGAACAACAGTCAACAGAAATTGCCTTACTGAAATTCCTTGAAAGTGTCTATGGAGGGATAAATGAGGGATTAATATGTTCGGCAGTGTTTTTAGATATTACTAAAGCATTTGACACCGTAGATCATATAATACTACTTGAAAAATTGCGTATTGCTGGGGTCAGGGGGTTACCATTGAGCTGGTTCAAAAGTTATTTGAGCAATAGGGTTCAATTGGTAAAAGTATCTGGACAAATTAGCAGGAAGGGGGAATTAAAATGTGGTGTCCCACAAGGTTCAGTATTGGGACCTATTTTGTTTCTCATATATATATATTAACCCATTCCCGTCGGGCAGAACGGTCGACGCCTGAGGCCCTCCAGTCTGAACGAAAATCGAGCCTAGTTCACTACGACTGCGCGTCACTATTAGCGTGAAAGAATTAACAGTAACTTCATGAATTATATGTTTTGATTTCTTTGCCCTGTTCCTTATACTCTTTAACTGCTTGTACAATCACTTTTAGCAAGAAAAAAATTATTACTGTACTTTTTCAACAGTTCCAAGATGTAGACTTAAAAACAAGTAGGTACTGTTATTTCGTCAAATCTTATTTCATTTTCAAATGATTCCTTTATTTTACTTGGCAGATCTATTCCTAGTTACCTGCAGTAAAAAATAGTTAGTAATAAATCTTTAAATAATAATCATTATTACCGTTATCATCAATAAATACAATTGCTGAACGAATTGTGTGAATGAGAAAATAATTTACTGTCAATATGGAACATTTGACACTAAATACGATGATAAAAGAGGACGCCTACACCATCTATCCGATGAGAAATGAACTAGCAAACTAGCATACCTAACGGCGGAAAAAAGAACTAGGTCGAAAAATAAGCGGGCAACGCACATTGTTTACTTATAACTGCCCTGCTGCTCGCGCCGCGGGACGCACGTCATTAGATATCTGTCTAGCGAAGTACGCGGACGTGCAGTGTACGTCATTAGACAGGAATGGGTTAATGATCTTTGTGAAGCTAAATTTAATGGTAAGGTAACATTTGCTGATGATACAGTACTCAGTTATAAATGTGCAGACATTAAAATGCTATATGATTTAATGAAATATGATCTCGGATGTTTAGAGTTTTGGTTTAATAAACACGCATTAACCCTAAGTAATAAGACTAAATATATGATATTTAACATTAAAAAAGAAGTAATTTGTATTAATAACTTAATTTACCATAATTTTGAATGTCTGAGAAATATTAATTGTAAAAGAATATGCATTGAAATAGAAAAAGTAAAGCAAATAAAATATTTGGGGCTAATTATTGATTCCAAACTTAGCTGGAAGGACCAAGTTAACAAAATAAAAGGAGAATCATATAGCGTTATTCGGAAGTTTTATTTTTTACGAGATATGTGTCCCAGAAATTTTCTTATCACAATTTACCATGCCCTAGTAGGATCCAGACTGGGTTATGGGCTGACTTCTTGGGGAGGAACGTACTTATCAACAATCAAACCAATAGTTACATTACAGAAGTGTATAGTAAGAACAATAATGAAGAAACGTAGAGTCGATCATGCTTTACCTCTTTTTAAACAATTGAAAATTCTTCCATTTAGAAATTTGTATATTTACAAGGTTTTGCGTTTATTTTTTAGTAGGAGTGTTGCAAACCATACTGATCACTTAAGGCCTTACCAGTTACGTTCCAATCACACTTTGGTGGTTCCTAAACCCAACTTAACACACTTTCAACATTTCTATTCGTTTAACGGGCCTTGGTTATTCAACATAATATGATGGGATTTTCCCGTGGGTTGAGATAAATCTTACTAGACCTTTCCCGGGAAATCCAGACACAAAGTCCCACTTGCCACCGGATCGCTCTTCTGCGGCAGCTGGGCTATTCCAGGGTTTTTTATGATCACTTTATAAAATTTAGCTGGTGCTCTATCGGGTATGCCGGGGTGAGCTCAGTACCGCGAAGGAATCAGCAAAGTACCTTCATCATCGCTCTTTCCCCGTGGTGAAAGCCAATTTAATAATTTTTTTTTTTTTTTTTTTTTTTGAAAAAAAAGTTAAATTTAAATATTGTGCCAATAAGAGTAAAATATAATAATTTATTCCAAAAAAAAAACGATCGCAACGATCAACACCATCCGTCCGCGGTTCCTGACTCGACAGGTGCCACCGCGATCCTGTCTCGACCGGAGCGGCGTTTAGTTGCTACTGCTAATTTAGTTTTTATTAAATTTCCCGACTAGTGAGTCAAACAAAAGTACAAAAGCTGTTAAGGCACTACGTGGTGTGGTTTTACCAAACGTAAGAAAATGTATAAAGGACACTTACTTGTTCTCCAACCACAACCAGATCACCGTGCCAACTACTCAAACTCCTTGAAGTAACGGGTTCAGAAGCCAGGGCACAACTGACTAAACTGTCCTGTCCCTCTCTTACCTTCGGCCTCCTTCTGGCCAAGAGTGGGGGATAACAGCTGTTCGGCCAAAACCAGCTGGTCAGGGCGTTGGCTACAGTGACGTCACAGTGTCTGCAGCTGACGATGCTACATCGCTAGTTTGGAGGTTAGGTTCAACGATGTTTACTACCAATGTTGTTCCGGCCACCCTCGTAAAATACGAGTGTTTACAGTGCCTTTCACCTCTCCGATGGTAGTTAATCGGTTTCTCAGACGTCTCACCCAGTGTTCGTGTAAAAGTTCTTATTGTGAATTATGTGTACACTAGGTTTGATCTGACTACTAGTGTTGGGACTTTAGCTAGCCTATGTGTGGGGTTATGTCTATCCCAGGACGAAGGTATCGTATAATGAAAATCCTTAGACATAAAATCACCCCTCACAGCCAATCACAATCAACCAAGGCTCTGGCTGGTAATATATTAAACGTAGGCCTGGGCCAGAAATGGTGCCACTTGGTTTAGCATCTATAGGCTAGCCTAGAGGAGTTTCGTACCCCTCCTCATTTTAGCTCGTTACACCAACATTTAATTCTATTTCTCAAATTACTGAGGGTACTAATTATTTGAGTAAACTTCGATACTGGATTCATAAGGTTGACGATGTTGAGGTTTTACTTAAGCCTCAAATTTAGTTTATTTTGTTCCTTTTTTTTTAAATTTTACTGAATAACTTTTAGAATTACTTCCAAATTTACTTCTTCAATTCATATTTTACCTAAGTTTCATCTACTGTAAATTGAGTTATATATGTTGCAGTTTTACTTTTAGCAGTCTTAAGTAAGTACACTATACTTTTTTAAATTATTTTTTCATTTGAATGTTTAATTTTATTGCAAAAAATAACAGCTTGTCACATCTGTTTTTCCTTTGAATTCATGTATGTGTAGTGAAGCGACCCCAATCGGGCGTAGCCTCGGGGCAACCCAGTTATTCATCATAAATGTTAAGGTCTAAATAATTGCTAGTAGTTAATATTGTTCTATAGGTATAGTTGGTTTATGTATTTGTTTATCTGTTGAGTGGTTTATAGATATGTGAATTTCATAAGAATACTACTGTAATGTATTGTATTATATATTTTTTTGATGAATAAAGAATTATTATTATTATTATTATGATTGGAAAATCAAAGAAACCAAGGGCATGTAAAAACTTTAAAGATCCATTGACGTTGCTGGTGTGGTACAGAGGACAAAAAAGCGCTTGGATGAACTCTGCGATCTTCAAAGAGTGGTTCAACAATTCATTTGTTCCATCCGTGGAAAAGTATGTAGAAAAAAATAAGTTGCCAAAGAAGGCTATATTATCGACAACGCCCCTTCACACCATCTGCAAATGAGCTGACAAGTGGAGAAATAAAGTGTGTGTTTTTGCCACCAAACGTTACCTCTTTGTGTCGGCCCATGGATCAGGGGGTCCTTGAAACACTGAAACGTTTGCGTTACCTCTTTGTGTCGGCCCATGGATCAGGGGGTCCTTGAAACACTGAAACGTTTGTATCTACGTAAGTTACTGACGATCATTATTGCGAGCATGTATGTGGGAAAGAGTGTTTCGGAGTGCCTTAAAGACATTGACATGCTGGATGTAGCCTTGTGGGTTTCTATTGCTTGGGAAGAACTCCAGCCAATAACTTTAATTAAATCGTGGAAAAAGATTTTGGACCACAAAGTAGACCAAGAAGAAGTAGGAACAGACATCTGCAATAACAAAACAAATGAAGGAATCGTCCAACTTATTAGAAACGTTCGTGGTTGTGATGACATGAACAGTGACGCAGTGAGTGAGTGGATGAATGGAGACAAAATTTAGGAGTTCACTGACAGTGATATAATAGACTTAGTAAACACAGACCCAGCTCCTGAAGACGAGGAAGAAGAAGAAGAGGGTCAAAATACAACCATGACTCACAGTGAAGCTTTTCAGGCATTTGAACAGCTGATCCAATATATAGAGAAGCAAGAAGAAGCAATGGCGGCCGATCTTCTGTTCTTTCATAGGTGGAGAGACATTACATCAAAGAAACGTGTTCAGAGCTAAGCAAGCCACAATAACATAATTTTTCCACCAAAATTAATTGTGAGTAAACTGTACAAAGTAAGAGTTTGTTGTTGTTTAATTTAATTTTACCGTACAGTACTTTTCATTAGATAGATTTCGTTTACAGTAATTAATTAAATAAAGCAGTTGGCTAAAATTGTATTAATCTAGTTCTGTACCGCACTGTATTGCGTAATTTTTTGAGTTTTGATATTATTAAAATGTTAGTATTACAACCAAAATTAAGTTTTTTTGTTTAATATCCGGATGTTTTGTTCCCCTCTCATATCCGGATCGGCCGTCGCCACATTATTCCGGATATGAGAGGGTTTACTGTATTGGTTTTTATTTACGCGGCTACGACAATAAACTGAAAGTGAACGATAAGTCTCAGTCGGCAGGGTGACGATTGGTTTCCTAATCCGAGTTTCGTCAAAGAGTTTTAGCAAATTTACTATAGGGAAGAAGCTATTACTGTAGGTCTCATCGCAAGACTCAAGCCCGGGCCATGTTATTTTTTCGTTTATAAGAACAATACATCTCGCATAGTGCCACTAGCATTTTCAACGCTAGTCGCACCGGTATGCATAGTGTGTAACCCGCCTTACGATCATGAGAGCGAATTTTCCAGGGCAAACACAGTTGGCTCAACCTTTTTTTGTCTTTTCCAAAACATCAACCATGTCAAATATAATTGTTTTAATTGTCAATGGAGTTATATTATCATGACCAGATGCTTTCCTGTTACTTAAAGAATTAACTATATCACAATTTCCTTTTTTATAAGTTGGATAAAAAAATATTGACCTACCACACATTTGAGACCGAAACATAAACAAGTTTTCATTAATAGACAGTTGAGTTGCTTTTTGATCTTTTGTTATATCCTGTTTTAATGTTGACACTTAATTTATTAGACTCTACTTGAGAGTTTAATAAGTTTCATTGTTGGCGTCTTTCGAAATTATATTTTTCTCTTTAGAATTTTTCTCTCAAATCAAAGTTTTCATTATTTTCCATTGCTTCTTTGGGTTTCGGTTATTTTTAACTAATAATTTACTATAATACTCATTTTTGGCCAACCTTATCTCATTAATTACATGGTTTTTAAAAAGATTATAGTTACACAGAAAATTAATATTTACATTAATTTTCTGGTCGATTTTTACTCTGTACATACATCTTTTTTTCTTTATATAATATCCATGAGTCTTAAATCTATCCAAGCTTTAATATACACATTCATATTTTTACCTCTAATATTAGTAGCGTAGGACTTATTTATACGTTGCTTAAGGCTACTCAAAACTAAGCCAAAGGCTAATGAGATGTTTTCAGCCATAAACAATGATTCGCAAGATATATTTTTTATATTATTTCCAAGTTCTTTCAGATTAATTTTCTCTTGGCATGACCGTAGAGCTTAGAAGAAATGACATCAAAGAAATATTATATAATGTAGGTGATATGTTCAAAAATTACGGAAAAGTGCAAAACACAAAAAGGGTAAATATTTCCAACATTATCCTATATCAAATCAATGTCAGACTTACTTTTTGCACTTTCTAACAACATTTTAACAAAGTTTCTGTCCGCGGAAGAGCCCAATTTTGACGTTTCCAACAATTTTAGGCTGAAATATGTCAGTCTCAAACCAAAACGTCTAGCTAGGGGATCGACAGGAATTGGGGTTCTGGCCGGGGGTAAAATCACTCAAATACACTTACTTCACTCTCTATTAACATAAAAGAATAAAAAAATCATAGAAAACAGTTTTTCCGACGTTTTCTAAAGTTTTTTAGCCAAAATAAGGCACCTTCAAACATCCAGTCAACCATGTTGTCTACAACAACCATTGAGGTTCTGAGCTGGGTTAAACGGGAAATAATTGGGAGTCAGGGATATTTTAGTGAATTTGGGATATAAAATGTTAATTAAAGGGTAAACAGGAAATTCTTGTGATTTACAATTTTGAACTGTAAAAGCTTGTTTGATTGGAGATTTTTGGCGTAAGATTAAGTTTATGTCAAAGATTCACTTCACACAGTTTATGTTCACTTTAAATTAATTTAACTTTAAATTTTATCAAACTTAATTAAAAATTAATTTGTTGGGAATGTTCTCAAAGAAAATGGTGCAACAAATCATCAACTGAATTCAATCATCTTTAATATTAGTTCATTTCATTGTCAATTAGCAGATTACAAATCCGTTACTCCTTCAGTCAAAGGTAACTAGAAATATACAAAGAGGTACAAAAAATCCCTAATTCCCTAAACATATCCCAGATTCCCAAATATTTTCCCTTTTCTCCCGGCCCAGAAGCCAGATTCCTGCAGACTTCAATGTTGACTAGATATTAGAGTGTCGTCTTTCGGTCCAAAAAACATTAAAAAACATTGGAAAACTGTGTTCCAAGATGTTTTTATTCTTAATTATGTTGTTAGAGAGTGAAATAAGTGTATTAGAGTGATTTTTTCCTTGACCAGAACCCCGATTCTCGATGATCCCCTAGCTAGAGGGTGTGGTTTGAGAATGTCATAATTCTGCCTAAAATCAAAATTAAAAAGAAACATCAAAATTGGGTTCTACCGTGGACAGAAAACTTTGTTAAAATTTTGTTAGAAAGTGCAAAAAGTAAGTATTTGATATAGATTGGTAGGATATTGTGTTGAAAATATTTGCCGAAAAAGGTCATTTTGACATAATTTTAGTGTGATTTTGACAAGCAGTGAAGAATTATTAAAGGCTGTTAGAAAGATAATATTCTACTGTTTGATTATATTTTGAATATAAATTAATATATGTATACGTATTTACATACTATTTACATCACTAGTGTCAATAAAACTTGGGCCAGGGATCCACTGTACGGGTTAGTTGAACTCGATGCATAGGTCATGGATACAAATAAATAAGTCCCTCTTCACTATCACTCTCATCATCAGATAAATCACTAAAATCATCTCAAGAGAAATATTCTGATATTTTGTAGTCACGAAGCCGGTTAGATCGTGAAACCATCGCACATTGTTTACATAAACACAAACAACACAAGCAGGCAGTAAAATTACAGCCCGGAGCTGAATAGGAATGACACAAATTATCAGTGATGCAGACTAATGGAACAAAACTAAAAGAATCAAGAATCAAGAACTTTATTGTCACATCAAAATACATTTTCCATAATCCAGCACAGCTGGGAAAACAGGTGATATTGTCAAGATACATAAAATAAAAACTTAGCCTAAAACAGGTTTACAATTATAAGCCTAATTAGCCTACTTAAATATCATCACTTAAAAACTCTTGTATGTTATAATAGGCTCTGTCTATAAGAAGTTGTTCCACTCTATTTTTAAAAAGAATAAAATTGTCAATATTTTTAAAATCAGTAGGCAGTTTATTGTATAATTTCTTTCCTATGTAATGTGGTAAGTGTTCAGTCAAAGTCAAAACTCAATTTAACAATTTTCCAAGATTCCCCTGAACGTATCCATATGTAATACGATGTTGTAGTGCAACAGCTGATAGCTAAAACAACGACAAAAATTAAAAGTTGACGTCAACTCGCATATTTGCAGGAGTGACCGCTGGTGCGTCAGTCATCTGCTCGCACATATGCGGTTGTGGACTCCAAGAGATTAATGCACGCTGGTGTAATTCTGTGATCCGTTACTGCTGTGTCAATAATAATAAAACACATATTCTACAGAAAATTTCTTATCACTTTTGAACAACATACGGTCTATATGGGAAATCAAATTTACAAAAATCAAAATTTTTAAAGTCAGTGAGTTGTATGAAACTATCACTCAAACTAAAAACGAGATTAACAAGATTGTTCTTTGGGCAGCCGAAAATGGTCTCAGACTAAATCCTGACAAGACCAAATTAATACTAATCCCTGGACACTCATGCTTGCTTCACAAAATGGACACAAACACCGCACCCAGGATAACTGTAAATGGGACAACTATACCTTACTGTGACAAAGTAAACATGGTCCTGGGCTTAAGTCTTACCATGAGACCTACGGTAATAGCATCTTCCCTATGGGAAATTCGCTAAAAGCCTGGGGTTGACTATTTTGCATACACTAGACTGGACAGACACAGTGGTGACTTGTAAAAGGTGTTTGCTCCTGTCCACACACTGTAAAAAAATTAGCAAAAAAATAGCAACGAATTTTGCTATTTCACATCAAACTTCTTCTCATCAAATTACTTGTCATTCCACATTTCAGTTAACTCATGAACTCATGGTCCTCGGATTAAAAACACAACTCTTTTAACTCTAGAAGTGGCAAGCTTTTTACTCTTAACTGTAACATAAAAATAATTGCTACTTCATGAAATATCAAAGTTTAAACAAAAAAAGCATAAAACATGCCCCCCCCTTATAACTACTAACCACAAAAGCAAAACAGGTGTCCACTGCAATCCCAATTAAGCCTACAAATGCCGTCAACTTCCACCCAAGCCGGCCACCGATGATTTAAGGTGGGCCCCCCATTCCGCTATACCACATATTTGCAAGCCAAATTGGGATTGCTCATGGTCAGGATTCGAACCTTAGCACTTCTGATTGGCTAGAACGTTATGCTCGTCAGCGTAGCGCGTTAGCCGGTTCGGCCACTCAGTGCCTTGGAGGAGACAGCGCTTACTTGGTTATAGACCTGCCCGGTGGCAGTCTAGGGTACTACGAGAGCAGTTTCGGTTATTTGCCCCCAGAGGCAACACGGTCATGTAGGCGATAGTGTCTAACAAGTTCACAAAACTGACGACAGATGCCTCTACCTGCAACATCTTATTGAATTTGTAAATGTGTCGTAAATTACCACTTTGCCAGTTCTAGGGTTAATGAACATAATAAAAAAATACAAATTTCAAGTAATAAAACATTATTTAAAACAAGCATTTGCTTCTTAGCTGCATTATAATCTTAAAGAGCAACATGCTCATTCTTATTCCTTTTTTAACTAAAAAAATTAGCAAATAAGCAAAACTGATGAAAATTGCATTTTTGGCAGTTTTTAGCATTACATAGCAACCATGTCCATTGTAAATCATATACTGTATTTTAATTAAACTTTACGATAGGGACTATTTTATAAGGTGTTAGAAATGATAATAGATTAATAAGAAATATTAAAATATTGTTATACAAATGAGTTGTCTTCTGTTATTAGTCTTCGCAGCTGTTGCAGGATTGTTTCTGATTGTTTACCATCTTAGAAGGCATTCCGCCATAGAGTAAGACACATAAAAATAAAGCCCAGTTCATTGTTAAACTTTTGTTGTAAATTAAGCCAGTTACACAAAACTACTACTTACTATAAAGTTATTATCTGAGTCTCGGAGCGAGATGCTGGCATTTCTCGCCACTCAAAAGGTTAAACTTACATCAACTTAAGCCACAGGAAGCTAAATACGAAGTTTCATAAAAAAATATAGGTTGACACGTTCGCTGCTAAAGTACATGGTCCTTTTTTTATGGGTTTATGGGTTTTATGGATTTGATGTCTTTTGAGGGAAAACAGTGAAGAAACACCTTCCGGACCAAAAAAATGCATTTATGGCAATTTTTCCGTGGTAACCGTCATATACGCCTAAATCTGGGGACATTCTTTTACCTATCCACACACTTTTTTCGTTCAAATATTGTAAGAACGTTACGCTTGTCAGCATAGCGTGTTAGCCAATTCGGCCACTCAGTGCCTACTTACTTGATACTTGATAAAATCTAGGGGAAAGATTGCACTGCGACCTGAGATCTATTGTGCCCCCCAGACTAGTCTCTAGTTCTTGCCTAGAGAACCCCCTCTAGTCCTAATGCCTTAATAAAGTTTAGTATAACGAGGGGTTCTAACTTTGGAAAATCCTCCACCGCCACCTGGTGTGTTCCCAAGCTTCTGGCTCTCTTCTGACCTATCGCGTCACACTCTGCCAATAGGTGTCTAGGTGTTTCCTCCCCAGATTGGCAGAAGCGGCATTCACCCTCTTGGACAATGCCCATCTTGCTCAGATGACCCCTGAGCCTACAGTGTCCGGTTAGAAATCGGTCGGTGCCCCCTATGCTTAGACAGGTTCTAATTGGCACTAGGTCCCGTGATAGGTACTCTTTGCATCCTTGCTCTGGAGGCCCATAATCTTCTTTCTGAGAACCCAGGGTTCCTGGATCAGCACCACCATCTGTCCCTCCCGGGAAAATCTTCTCAAGACCAAGGCCGAGGCTCCCTTGGCATGATGAAGGTTTACCTGGGCTATCCTAAAGTTGAGGAGATCCCTTCCCAACTTTTTCTTGAGGGATGGCATCCTCCCTGCCATTTAGGGTGCTCTCTACCATCTTGGGGGTTGCTATATTGAGGCTAGAGAGGTCCAGGTCATCGCCCTGTACATCGCTTCCCTCAGCTCCCTCTGGCTGGTTGGTCTCCTCCTGGTTGGAGTCTCCCGACTTCTCACCTGCCTCCTTCTCCGTGGGCTTGCGCGCATGCACAGGGATCCTCCCAAATCGGTAGAAAATTTGGAATTTCTCCTTCTTGATTTGCTCCCATGCCTGGTCATCAATCCCAATGTGCAGGAGCTTTCCCTGTCCCTCCTCTTTACTCCTCAGAACCTGCCACGTCTGGGTACCAAGCCCCTCGTTCTGGCTTTCAACCAGGGACAGGATGAACTTGTCGTACTCGCCTTTGTTTCTTGGTAAGAAGATCGTGACGTTATGAGCCTTGGGTATATCGTCCCCAAGGCACGCCATCAGCTCTACTCCCTTCCACTCCTGCAGCTGGGTGGCCTTACTCCTCAACAAGTCAGCAGTTTCTTGGTCGATGCACTCCACCAGCATATACCCAGGCCTGGAGTTGAAGGAGTTCAAGGAGTTGAAGGTATCTGCGGGTTCCTGCCCCACTCAGTCCCTGTCTACGAGGGTCGTCCTTACCCCCTGGTTCTCCCAGTTTTGGGTATCTACCCAACGGTCGATACCTTTGACCTCCCCTCCTATGTTTTGCGGTACTTGCCCGCGGCAGTTGCTCCTGCCCTGCGTTCTTTTTATTTTGTTTTTCTTCTTCCATGTCTGTTCCCACAAGTAGCTAGGGAAATATCCGTCCGCCTGAAAAGAGCCCCGCATGTCCAGGTAAGGCTGCTTACTGCAGGAGGTCGCCCGGTATCCTACAGGTACCGTTCTAGACACCATATATAAGGCCTGGTGCCATCCACTCCTCGGCACGGTCCACGTGACACCTTGAGTTGGCCTGAAACAAAGCGGAAGAGCAGGGGAGAAGATGGGAGAAGAAGAAGAGAATGGGTTTGTACAGATAGATGAAGACAGTCTATCCACGTATTGGAGGGGAGAAGAAACGTGGGTAGATAGAAAAGACCCTGCTCAAGAGGAGAGTAGAGAGTCAGGGAGGCTGTTTGCAGTGGCTTCGCCACTGGGCGGTGGGATCGCCAACCCCTACGCCAGGCACTCAGTGCCCAGGAGTAGACAGCGCTTACTTGGTTATAGACCTGCCCGGTGGCAGTCTAGGGTACTACAAGAGCAGTTTCGGTTATTTTCCCCCAGAGGCAACACGGTCACGTAGGCGATAGTGTCTAACAAGTTCACAAAACTGACGACAGATGCCTCTACCTGTCTCTTTATATTGAATATGTAAATGCGTCGTAAATTACGACTTTGCCAGTTCTAGGGTTAATAATTAAAAAGTGAAGTGTGTAAAGAATGAACCCTGTTTCTAAATTATGTTGACAATTTATTTAAGTGCGTTTGTAAAATGATGTCCTCGAATCCCCTTTAGGAGTTGAAGTCCTCGGTTTGGGCGCTAGCCATGTATGAATGTGTGTCAGTGAACAACATAACTCTGGTAAAAAATGAACATAACACATCAGGGTGGGCTGGCGGTGTTGTAAATAGTATATATTTATGTTAGTGTAGTATTTTTATAATCAAATAAATGTGTTTTTGACTTATAACAGTGAGTTTTTTTAAATATTTGAACGAAAAAAGTTTGTGGATCGGTTAAAGAACGTCCCCAAATTTAGGCGTATATGACGGTTACCATGGAAAAATTGCCATAAATGCATTTTTTTGGTCCGGATGGTGTTTCTTCACTGTTTTCCCTCTAAAGACATCAAATAGTGAGAAAACCCATAAAAAAAGGACCATGTATTTTAGCAGCGAACGTGTCAACCTATATTTTTTTATGAAACTTCGTATTTAGCTTCCTGTGGCTTAAGTTGATGTAAGTTTAACCTTTTGAGTGGTGAGAAATGCCAGCATCTCGCTCCGAGACTCACTGATCGTTTTTATCAAACTCAAATAAACTTATTAGTATATGCTCAGAAACTCGTCCCGTTAAATTTGGCGTCCACAGGCTTCAATATTAGGTCCACTGTTGTTTTTATGTTATGTGAAAAATATGGACAATGTCTTGTTATTCAAACCAAATTCAAAATTAAGTTTATATGCCGATGATTCAAACTTGCAATCATCATCAGAAACTTTGGAAGGAACTGAAATAAATCGTAAACTAGAATTAGAAAACATTATTAAATTTCTCAAGGATCATAATTTGTTGTTGAATGTAGAAAAAGCTAATTGTATTCATTTTAAAACAAAACAAAACAGAAACAAGAGAGAACCAGTGAGATTTGAATTCTCGGCAGATTATAATAAAATCCAGTTTTATTAGTTAGTTTCTTGGCTTAACTATTGATCAGCATTTAGATTGGAATGATCTTATTATTAATGATATTGGAATGACCATGTGGGCAAAATTTTAACTAAAATTAGCTCTGGCCTATTTGCTTTAAAGAAAATGTCCTTTTATTGTAATATTGAAACACTGCGTAAAATCTACTTTGCATACATCCATTCCCATATTTCCTTTGGGATTTGTTTATTTGGAGCAACTTCAAAAAATAATCTTGACAATATATTAAAAAAAACAAAAATATGCAATTAGAATAGTGCTAAAACTAAAACATGATGCCTCGGTGAAAAAACACTTTGTTGATCTCAATATTTTAACAGTCTACAGACAGTATATTTTTGACTCCATTTTAATCGCAGTTAAGGAAGCTGATTCTCGTCCTTCAGATTATATTTCAACTCTTCATAAATACAATACGAGACATAAAGACTCCATAATAACAAATAAACATAAAACACAATTTTTTGAAAAAAAAACCTTCCTACATTGGCCAGAGATTTTTAAATGTAATCCCTAAAGAAATTAAAATACCCCCGTCGCAGCAGACCTGCGTACTCAGCGAATTTCCAAATCAATAACATAATAATAATAATATATGACTAGTTTGATCATTATCTGTCAATAAGTATGAGTATTATTTGCCTACTCTCCATAGATTAACATGGGAAAGAGTATGCAGGTTTGCTGCTGTGAGGAACGCTGAAAGTAGGTGTTTCTAGCATAAACAATTAATTTTTTGAGCATTTATATCAACTTTCATCAACATCTGTCCATAAATAAAGGAGTTTGCCTATTCCCTATTTGATTAATATGGGAAAAGAGTATGCAGGTTTGCTGCCATGATAAACACATAAACTATGATTTTTAACCATAAAGAATAGACCTCAACCACATGAAGCTAAATATCAAGTTTTATCCAAAAATGTTGATTAATATGGGAAATATTAATTTTTCCCTATCCTCCATAAGATTAACATTGGAGCCCCATAATACAACATACTGTGTTTAGATTTTTTTATATCTCGGTAACCGTTGGAGATAGAGAAAAACTTAGAGGAACTTAATTGTGTAGTTTTTTAAGCTGATTCCAATGGTGAAATATAAAATTCTAAATTTTTAAAAATTTCATGTGAAAAACGCAAAAAACCCCATTTTGGGGTACAAAACCCCCCCAAACTACCCGTTACCATTGACCGATATGTCTGGTTTACTCGTCCGAGCATTTGTAGGAATACACGTCTCTACCAAATTTGGTCTCGATTGGACCATTTTTACGAGAGTTATCGTGTTCACAGACACACACACACACACACATATATATATATATAAATTTTAACGACGATTTTTGGACTCTGGGCACCTAAAGAAGAAAAAATAACATGGTCCCGGGCTTAAGTCTTGCCATGAGACCTACGGTAATAGCTTCTTCCCTATGGGAAATTCGCTAAAAGAAAGTAACAAAACAGATTTTAAAAAAGTTTAAAAGAACATCTGATTAAAATAGCTCCATATTCTTTTGATGACTTTTTCCACCCATCACAGTCATTTTGATTATATTAACCACTCTGTATCATATTAAAATCTGCTGTATGGAGTGGATTAGATTGTCACTTAGGCTAGTTTTTTGTTGTTGTGCAACCTGACACTATTCAATGTATATATATATATTGTACAAAATAATGAATAAAGAAGTTTGAATTGAATTGAATTGAATAGGTTTGATGAAGCAACTTCTTCGAAGATGTCTAGGCAATTCAAGCTTAACATAATATGAAGAATTTTTAACTGTTTTATGTGACTGTGAGTCCATTATAAATTCACGTCCCCTCACATATATTTCCAACGATGTGAATGATTTAATACCTCTGACTCCAGCAATGTTTTTGAACGATGTGAAATAAGCTAAAACCCCTGAGGTGGACAAAATTGATCACAATGAGTTAAACCGTAGGGTTCGGCACTGCCAAAAGTTAAAAGAAGATCTGTGAAGGAGATTTCGGGTAGAATATTTAGGAATGCTGATGTTAAAGTTGAAACGATCTACGATAAGTTTGGAAGTGGCGAAGTTTTCATTGTTAAGACTGATGACAAGCAACGTCTAAATTGGTCTTCGGCAGTTGTGGAAGCCCTTATACCCATAATGGTCTTGCAAAACTGAAGACAAATTCTAGAATTATTTTAAGACCTGTCCAGAAACTTTATTCACTTGAGGTTCAAGGTTGTGATGATGAAAAGTTCATTAAACAAAAAACAGAAATTAACAAAGAAACAAAAGAAGATGTCAAGGAAAATGAAAGAAAAGATGTGTCAAGGAGCGGACGGACCCTTAAGAAGATCACAAAGACTTGACTGTTAAAAATGGTAACTGTTGAGGAACTTGTGACCTCCGTTCCTCAAGGTGGGTAGGTGTTGAAATATGACAGACTGTTCCATGGATTCAAATTTATTTTGAATCAGCTGTTTTGTTTGTTATAGATTTGTTTTTGTTTATGTTTTGACTCTAGTTGTTTCAATGAATTAAAATTAGATAAAATGATTTGAGTATTTAATTTTGTTTAGAAGGAACATTTATTTTAGATTTATTTCTTTTAATTTTATGCTCAAGTGTTTTCCTAGTATTAAAGGAAAAAATAAAACTAACTGTAAAACTAACTGTGTTACAATGATCGCTATGTGTTTTAAGATCGCTTCTACTTTTTTTTTAGAAGTGCTCAGGCCTTCCTTAGTTAAAAAAAACCTAAGTACTCAAATGATTGTTCAAAAAACTGACGTTTTGTCTCTACGTACGGTTAACCCATGTTTACTCAAGCGTTTATAATTTTGCCTTAACCTATAAAGGTGTTCATTTGTGTCTTCAGCTGTGATATGTATGTCATATTATGCCTCTCAGGACTTGCTCTGCTATTCTTTGAAATATTCCTGGCCCTGAAGAAATTCCATAGGGAATTCTATTGTACTTGAATAGGTATTTATGAATACTAATTGTACAATACTCTTTGGATTGCTCATCTAATTTTACCTGTGCATAGACAGATCGATTTTTTGGAAAATGTCTTCCCCTTTCGCAAAGTAACAGACAAATTTTCTATTTTTGGTATTGGGTAACGATCTACTTCCAAACAAAGGTTAAGTGACACACGGAAGTCACCAAAAATTCTTAATTTTCCGTCACTCTTTAACACGGGTACTATCAGCGTGCCCAGTTACTAGTTGCTACTGGTGTGAGGATACTATTTTCCACTAATCGATCTAGCTCTTATTGGACCTTTTGTATAAAGAAAATGGTATTGGCGTAGGCCTGAAATATTTAGGTTTTGCATCGGACATTATCCGTACTGGTTCATCAGTATAAGTACCCAACTGGGATGTAATCTAAAGACTTCACAGTAAACCCACCACCAGCTCCAAATATATTTCACTAAACTGGGAAGGTAAAAATATAAAAAATCCTTATACAGTCTGTGCTATCTTCAATAGCTTCTTTGCCAAAGTTGCTGAGCAAATCAAAGCCTCCCTACCAAAAAATAGCGGCCAACAAAACAGAACAATTATAAATCAAAGGAATAGTTTCTCCAGTTTTAGCACAATAAAGGAAAATCAACTTCTGGAAATTTGGTTAGGTTTTCCATTCAAGAAGTCTACTGGCCTAGATGATATCACCATGGAGGTACTAAAATTCTGCAAACAGGAGATTTCCAAACCACTTGCACTTTGCACTTGGTAAATTCATCTCTGTTAGGGGGAGTCTTCCCAGACCGGGTTAAAATTTAGGCCAATCCACAAAAAACTCAAAAAAATCTGGTACAAAATTATTGCCCAATTACGCTCTTGCCATCACTGGCCAAGCTGTTGGAGAAAGTCGCCTATATTCAAATCATGGAATATTTAGAACAACACGAGATCTCCTCTGCCCGAAACAATTTAGTTTTCGGGCAAACAAATCAACCAAATTGGCTTTAACTGAATTTGTAAATCAATGTATCGATGTAGTTGAGACCAGAAAGATAGTAAATGGATGCTTTGCTGATCTCTCCAAAGCGTTTGACTGTGTCGATCATGCGGTACTGGCAGAGAAACTGGCCTGTATAGGCATTCAAGACTCTGCCAGTACTTGGCTGACTTCCTACATGACAGACAGACTCCAAATCACTCAAATCAACCACAAAACAAAATCAAAAATTAAAAAAATCAAGTCAGAACTAAAATAGGTCCTTAGCGGCGTTCCGCAAGGATCGATTCCTGGTCCAATCCTTTTCCTCATCTATATAAATGACATTGAAAACTCAATTCCAACAGGGAAGTTGTTCATCTATGCAGATAACACAACTCCAAATTCTCACAGTTCCCAGCCTTTACATACTTGAAGCAGTAGTCACTTACATTAAACAACATAATTACAGAATCACACCTTGCCATAGTTACAATACCAGATTCAACAATAGATTTTCACTGAAGCACAGATTAACACTTTTTGAAACCAAACCAAGTTACAGTGGCATAAAATTATTCTAACATTTACCAGATAACATCAGAAATATTGCACAAATTGAAAAATTCAAAAGAGCCGTAAAATTGCTCCTTATAAATGCCTACTTCTACAACTTGGGCGATTTCCGCATAATCTAAATCCATAGTATACCCTGTTTAATCCTAATGAAAAGCCTAATTTGAACTCTACCTAATCTAACTACATCAATAGCCCTTTGTTTGAAATTCATTATTGGTGATGATGGATTGATGCTATTTAGATTTTTACTGCAGACATTTTCCATCACGATTTTATATAAAATTGTGATGGAAAATGTCCACAATAAAAATCTAAATTACATCAAAAGCCTTGCCTGTCTAACCCTGTTCCTAGCGTGTGGCTCACTATTTCTATTGTGTGGGCCTGTCATACGACAGGACACTTGACGCCTCCAGCACCTTCAGAAGAAAGTCGTGGAGAAGAGGATATGTATGTAGCCATTTATTTTTGGAAAATTGCTTATGCCTATTGTTATGATTGAAAACAGACTTACCCCCTTGCCTTGCTGTTACACATTACCTATATATGGCCTTGTTTTTGGCAATATTTACATTTGTAACTGTGATAACGGCATTTTTTGGTCAAATGACCCACTTTTCCATAACAATAACACTGCACTTTACTGTGTTCATTATTCGTACCCTCCCCCTAGAAGTTGGAAGCTGCCGCCATCTGGTGTTTTGTTGTGTGTTGTCTGTTGTATTGCTCATGTGATGTCACTGCTCATGTGATGTTGCATCAGCTGTAGCCTTGCAGCTGACATGTTTCCCCTGCCTCCATGAACCAAAGCAATGATAACCTTCTCTGCTGCCTCCACTGATGTAGCGATATTTACAGCTTTTTCATTAAATTGTCATGAGATAAAAGTCTTTTCTTAATGATTTCACAGGAAATACCGTAAACTAAACGATCTCTTAGGTAGTGCACCTAATTATCTTTGAAGTCACATTGAATTGACAGCTGTTTCAATTAAACAATATATTCCACCACTGATTCATGAGTGTTTTGTTTGCGTAAGCTAAATTTAAAGTGGTCTGTTATAAAGGAAAGTTTTTGGTCCCATATGTTTCTTAAGTAGTTACACTAGAACTTAGTACATTTTTAAAGAAGGTTTGTCAGGTGAACACAAGTTCTTTAACAAATTACATGTTTTAACACCCACGACTGCTAATAAAGTTGAAACTCTTTTTCACTTTTAATTTCATTTGTGTCTAAAATCTAAAAATATTTTGAACCTTTCAATGTATGATGTCCACGTTTCTTCTGACGAATCAAAGCTTCCGATAGTGCCTAATAACTGAACTAAGAATGATTATGTTTGAATGTTGGACTGACCAATGACATTCAGTCGTTATTTTCAAAAGGATATTAATTTTGTAATTCACCATCTGCTCTGTTGTGTTCAAGCAAAGATGTTCTATAATGACGGAAACAAAAATAATCTAAATCGAAAAATTTGAGTTTTAATGGTTTTTTTATATGGTCTACTAGTAATTTAGGATGTTTATTGAATTCTACTGGGTACTTGTTACACTTTTGTGTTGGAGCCGGCTATCCGAATACTTTGAAAAGAAATATTGTTTTTATTTACGTGGCTTTGACAATAAACTGAAAGTGCACGATAATTTTGAGTCAGCAGGGCGACGATTGGTTGCCAGATCCGAGTTTCACCAAAACAATGACAACTGTTTCTTGTTATGGCATTGCGACGAAGAAAACAGACTTCTTTCTTTGGCCATTTGTCAGTGGCGGAACAACAAACACTTGGAATCGGAATCTACTTCAGACGATCATTTTCAATTCCAATTCCAACTATGAGAATCAGTGGAATCGAGACTCGAATTTGGAATCAACTCAACCCAAATATATTATATATATATATGTATATGTATATATATTTATTTATTTATAATAAGTACAAACTACTGCTGAGTCTAGGTCAAGTCATGATATCTATGGTAATAACTTAGTACTTTACCTACCAACATGAGAGTTGCTAAAGATAAACGAAGTAATAAAGCTCTAGCGATCCCTTCTTCTAATTAATAATGGTCCAAAGTCAGTAACAAATTATTTATATTATTGGGTATTAAGTTAAAGATTTATAAAATTATCACTAGATTCTTACTATGTTTTGTAAACTGTATGCCATTCAAATTATAAGCTTCACTGTATATGTGTCATCATTACACAATTAGATAATTATACCTTAGCTCTGAACATGTAAAATCAGTCCAATTTGCACATAAATATTGTTCAAACATGAACTAACTTTTGCACCTGTGCACAGAATCAGCCAAAAAGTTGGTTTCTGATTTACCAGCTGAGTGTACAGTCTGTGGAGTGACATTACGACAATCTCGGAATTTGAGGCGACATATGGAGCTAATACACCTCAAGGTACATTATTATATGTCATTTATGTTAATAATTTTAAGAATGTTCCTATCTTGTATAAAAACGAAGCAAGTGAATTTCATTACATACATAATGTAGGTTGTTACTGAATTTATTTATTTATTTAAAGTTACAATAGTAGGGCTAGTAAAGCATTCTCTTTCCTGGTGTAACAACATAAATGAATATTCATTTAAATAATCAAATTAAAAACATTTTCAAAATTCAAAAATTGTGTTAAACAGCATTTTAATTGTCAGAGATTGATAGAGTTTGGTGATAGAGCTCTCCGAGACTTTAATGCCTAGTTTAAGCATATATGCAATAACTTCAGCGTTGAATTTCGTGGAAGCAAATTGCTGTGTTGGCAGGAGAAATCTCGCCTGAGACGGTACTCATTTGAACCATCAAAGCACTTCACGTCTTGGATCACTGATTGTTGATGTAGCTTTGCAGTACCTGGCTCCAGCGGCTCTGAATCCTCCCCTTTGCGACGGTGTAGAAGCCATATCTGTGACACCGGCTCCTGTGCCCAGTGAGAATCTTGGGGCCGGTGACCCTGGCCATGTTGGTGAATCCGGCTCGTCGTGGTTCTCAGAAAACTTGCACGGGAGGGAAGCTCCGAAGATCTCAAGGTCGCACACCTAAATATGCAATCCCTGAGTATGGGGTTTTTAGAGATGTGCTCTGTGGTGTGTGACTTTGGTTTTCATGTGTTTGGTGGGTCAGAGATGTGTTACATACAACCTGAAACACCGTCTGGGCACTACCGGGGTACCAGATAATACGCTGCGACAGACATGTGAGCACTTGTGAGGCTGAGGCAGAAGGAGATGGAGGTCTTGCCCCCTATATCAAGAATAGCATAAAATTTGAGCAGCGTATCTTTACAAGTCAGCTGGACCCTGGTATGGAATCACTTGTGTCCCTTTGAAACTGAAGGGTCAGAGAATCAGTTTGTGTTTGACCTATCTTCCGCCCAGTATATCTATCTGTTTTACTTTCTTTTTGTGCATCTTGCAGTCGAAGTGAGCGATTATATGTTAGGGATTTGAACTTTGATCTCAGGTCAAAAACTAGTAATATGCAAAATATGGCAGTCGGCTCCCAAAGATATCTCGTCATGCCTTAAAAACAATGACTGTTGTAAATAAAACAAACTCAAACATTCCACCGCACTTTAAAGCAAACGAGATCAACGAATAATTACGAATATAGTTAATTAATTGTAACTCATTAAATTGTAGTATATTGGAATATTAAGTATTGTTTTTGTTGTTTCTTAATCAGAAAACAAACATGATAACAGCTGTAAAATTTTTAAAATAATAATTACATACTTATAGAACAAGATATAACAGTTCTCCCCCACTTGACTTCAATGTTAATTCAATATTCACTTGCAACATCCACATTTCTTAGATTTCTTTATCCTCAAAGATCACCTTAATCGATAAGCTGGTGGTTCTTCCATATTTTCATAATTATATGCTGCTGATGGTCCTTCAATGTTTTGTTGGTTAGCACTTACAGGTGTTACTGACATTGCATAATCCCTATTTGATCTAGATGTGGTTATCTCCTCTGGCGAATCCAATAGAGGCTGTGGTAAGGTTCGAGAAGGGAACTAGTGCAGTATCTCCTGAAGAAGTGTTGACAAAACATCAGGAGAGCTAGGAATAATTGTTTGACTTGGTAGGCTTGGTGTTACTTTTACTTCTTAGTATCTCTGGAAATATCTTGGTATTTTTGATAATTTACTACCTTTAATCTGTATTTTTCTGAACTGTTTAATATGTCTCTTTATCTTGTTTTGATTGTCTAATAAGATGATGTTATGAAGTTTTCCCAAACGTTGTAAAACTATACCGAATTTCCATTGTGTAGATCCTACATAGTTTCTGGCTTGAACTCTATTTCTTGGTTCTAGTGATCTTATTTTGTCTGAGTAATCATCAGACATTTCTTTTGTTAAATTTCCCATAGGGCGTATGAGATGTAATCTAGTACGAATAGTCCTGTTCATAAACAGTTCTGCAGGCTTTTTACCATTGTTAAGAGGGCTTGCGCGATACTTAAATAAGAAAAGATTCAGCTTTTCCTTAAGACTTCCTGTATCTTCAATCATTGCTTTGAGCTTCTGTTTAAAGTTTTGTACAGATCGCTCAGCCAGACCATTTGTTGCATGATGGTTTAGTGCACAGAAAAGTTGTACTATCCTGTTATCCTGACAGAATTTAGTGAATTCATCAGACTTGAATATAGAAGCTTTGTCAGAAACAATCATGTAAGGTAGTCCATATGAAGAAAATATGTCATCCAATGTATGAATCATTGATATTGAAGTTTGGGCTTTTGAAGACATTATTACTTCCAGCCGATTTGATTCGGCATCTGAAATAGTGATTTTTGAAAGGGCTGTCATAATCTATGTGAATCCTTTGCCAGTTTTCTTAAGGTTTTTCCCAAATGTGAGAAGGAGCTTTGACTGGATTGTTTTTAACTTCAGCACAGCTTTTACATGATTTATACAATTTTTTTTATTGCAGCATCTATACCAGGCCAATAACATAATGGTCCAGCAATGCTCTTCATTTTTACTATTCCAAGATGAGATGAATGTAATTCTTTTAGTACTGCTGGTTGAAGTATTTTAGGGATGTAAACCCTTGATCCTCGGATAATAATAACAGAATGAAGGGTGAATTCTGGACTTTTTATTTTTCCTGCAAGAAGTTTTCTTTTGAGGTTTTGTAATTCATCATCTCTGTTTTTTTTCTAATCTTAATGTATCCGCTGTAATAGCTGAGGTGTCTGTAATCATGTCCAGAGTTGTCTGGTTTACCTTGTATGAGTCTTTAAGAAAGTCCACCAACTTAACATCAGAGGAATTGGATTTCGAGAAAAGTAGTCTGCATTCGTATGTTCTTTTGATGGTCTCTGTTTGATTTCATAATCAAATTCACTTAAGAATTGAGCGTACCTGAATAAGTGGTGTGCTGAGATAACTGGCATGGCCTTCCTTGGATTGAATATTTATTGAAGGGGTTTGTTATCTACAATAAATAGAAATTTTCTGCCATAAAGATACTGGTAAAATCTCTTTATACCCCAATATGCAGCAGTAGCTTCTTTATCAAGTTGGCTGTAGGCTGATTCACTTTTAGTTAAGGACCTGGAAACAAATGTGATAGGTTTTTCTTTACCATTTATTACATACTACTGATACAGTACTGCTAAAAGACCAGTAGGTCCTGCATCTGTTGCTACGGTAACAGGATAGTCTGGATTGAATGGAGTCAACACTCTATCATTTGTAATTTCCGCTTTGATTTGATTGAAAGCTTTTTCACATTTTTTACTCCTTTTGAACTTAACGTCTTTCTTTAGAAGCTGAGTAAATGAATGAATAATTGAAGATGCATTAGGAATAAACTTCGCAAAGTACAGTGCTAGCCCGAGAAATGATCTAACTTCCTCTACATTAGTAGGACGAGGTGCTTTTGTAACAGCTTCTATTCTATTTTGACATTTAGTGACACCTTGACTTGTTATACAATGTCCGAAGTAATTTATTTCAGATGGAAAAAATTGCACTTATTCATGTTTACATGTAAACCATATTTCCTCAACGTCTGGATAAACTTTTCTAGTCTTAGATAGCACTCTTCAAAAGAATGCCCTTGGGTGAGAAAGTCGTCAAAATATGCGATAGTTCCATCTAAGTTAGATACTACCTGGTCAATGATTTTATGAAACTTTTGGTGCATTTGTGATCCCCATAAAGAGAATTTTGCTTTGTAAGTTCCCCATGGAGTAGAAACTGCAGCATAGTTTCGACTTTCTTCTTCTAACTGTACATGTAAATAAGCTTTATGCAGATCTAAAACACAGAAGTATTTACCTCCATTTAATTTATTTAAAAGATCTTCGATTCTGGGAATAGTATATTTAGTATCCTCCAGTTTGGGGTTTAGTATAATTTTATAATCTGCACAGATTGATCTGGTTTAGGAATAATAACTAAAGGAGTACTCCATACCGAGTACCATACCATAAATATTATTATTATTAAATAAAGGGTTAAAATTTTCAGTTGTGCCTAAATCAGTGAAGGCGCTGGACTTCGTCACTGGGATTGAGTCCGCTGTGTCTCAGCTTCCTGAGGCTCAGGGGGATCGATTTCGTTTTGAGGCTAGTCTTTTACTGAACAAAATTCCTGTCCCGAAGCCCAATCTTTCTAAAGAGGAAAATAAGGCAGTATCAGTCCTTGGGAAAGATGATACTATCAAAATATTACCCACGGACAAAGGTAGTGCTACTGTGGTTCTTGATACAGGAGCTTATAAACAAAAACTCTTAGAAACTTTGCAGGCTGGCAAATACACAGAATTAAACAAAGACAGATAGTTTTGAACGTAAAGTAGCAAACACACTAAGAAAGCATAAACAATATTTCAGTGATAAGCAAAGAACCCGGCTGACGCCACATCACTCGAAAATCCCACACATGTATGGTTTACCCAAAATCCATAAAATTGACATTCCTCTCAGACCTATAATTAGTTCCCGGGATTCAGCTTGTAGGGAACTCTCTAAGGTCCTCTTGGTCATATTATAACCTTTAGTAGGTAATACTGATTCGTTCATAAAAAACTCTAAACATTTTGTTGTGAAGTTAAAAGATATTACACTCGCTGATACAGATAAGTTGGTTAGTTTTGATATCGAAAGTTTGTTTACTAATGTCCCAGTTACGGAAACCCTAAAAATAATCAAGTCTAGGCTCGAAAAAGATGAAACCTTAAGTAAAAGAACAAAAATGCCAGTAAACGTTATAATGGAATTATTGGAATTGTGCACTAAATGTAATTATTTTGAGCTAGAGGGTAAAATTTATCGCCAAGATGAGGGTATGGCCATGGGATCGCCATTGTCCCCTATTTTTGCCAATATCTTCATGGAGGAGTTCGAGCAAAAAGCGTTGGTTTTAGCCGATCTCAAACCGAGGGTTTGGTGGAGGTATGTCGATGACACATTCGTGATTTTCCCTCATGGAGACGATAAGTTAAAGGAATTTTTATACCACTTAAACAGCATATCCCCTTCCATTCGTCTTACAATGGAAGAGGAAGCCCAAAACAAATTGGCTTTTTTGGATGTGTGCGTTGAAAAACATAGAAATTTGCTTAGGACATCTGTTTTTAGAAAAAAGACACACACAGGGAGGGTTGCTTTCTCCTTATTTGACAGAGCTAAGAACATTTGCTCAAACCAAGATGGGCTGATTGCCGAATTAAATAAAATAGAAACAGATTTGCTTATTAATGGATAATCCATCATCAGAAAGAGTAAAAATTGTAGAGTTAAACAGAATGTTGCTGATGCAGAAAAATTCGTTCCCATGTCAATTCCTTATGTGCCGGGATTGTCGGAAAAAATAAGGAGAGTAGCTAGGAAATTCAAAATAAGAACTGCATTTACAACTCAGAATACACTTAGGCAAAGTCTCGTTAAAACCAAACCAAAAAATGGCACTCAGGAATCAAAAAACTGTATTTACAGAATAAACTGCAATAATTGTTCTAGGCCGTACTATGACGAGACAAAAAGACCATTAAACGTTAGAATAAAGGAACATAGAGAAAATACGAGAAAGGGCTTAGTTGAAAAGTCAAAAATTGCCCACCATTGCTGGTCTGAAAATCACCAAATGAATTTCGAAGAAGCTAAGATAATACATCGGGAACCTCACTTTTTCAAAAGAAAACTAATTGAAGCCTCTTACATGAAACTAGCAGACCAACCTATTAGTCAATCTTCAGTTGAGATCCGGCCACTGTGGCTGCCAATTCTTAGCAAAGAACTTAAGGATAGAGAAAATAGAGTATCTGTAAATGATAGTCATACAAATCCGAAACAAAATTCTCATGGTATGCTAACTCGTAGTAAAGCTCGTAGGGGGAATTAGATTTTTGTTTTAAGTATAAAATTGAAAAAATAATGTGTTTTTTGCTCTGTAAAGTTAACTTTGTACTGCAATTTTTCATGTACATTAGGAAGGATATGCATTGAATAAAAATAATAATAAATAAATCTGTTAGACATTTTTCACCTGGATTTCAGGTTTTTTGCGGCGGCCATTTTCCGGTTCCGGTGGGACACGCCCACTCCTTTCAGTTGTCTTTGAGTCTCCGTGACGAGAGGACGTATTTTGGTTTCTTTTGTGTGTAATGTTTAGCGAATGGTTTGATTGTAAGTTTTTTGACTGCTTTAAACTTTTATGTTTTCAGCTTTATACCGGTTTGTTCCGGATTATATGTTAATTGTGCTATGTTTTAGATATTAGTTTACCTGAGGACGGGATCAGATTGCAGATCCCGAAACGTCTTGAAACTTTGTTTTACATAGAATCGTGATGGAGAATGTCCGCAATAAAAATCTAAATAACATAAATATGGGTTTTGCATTTTCTCTAAGTTTCAAAGATCATTTGAAATTTAGAATTACACCTATATTTGATTGAAATACATCTTTGTACTTATTTAAAAGATGTATTTTAAAAGAATCGATAGTATTCCTGTCTGGATCAAAACGGTTACGGGTATTTACTAAATTAACCGCGGCTACTTGTACGTTTAGTTTTCTAATCCAGTCTCTACCTAATATAAGAGTGTAGTTCCCTTTTACCACATAGATTAGATTATTTGAAATGGCGACCATACCACAAGGGATTTTAAGCTAAGTATGAATGAGGATTGAATGTCTGTTTGTCATATAAATTGCCGTGAGTTTTAAACTGTTTGAATGAAATTGGTACCTTTGCTACTCCTATTGGTGAAAAATATTGATTTGTATATGAACGAAACCTTACATTTGATGGCTTCAAATCACAATTCAGTTTCAAACTTTGGAAATCAGTTAATGATACTATAGTAACTTGACTGCCAGAATCAATTTCAAATTGTTTTGAACTTCCACTAACCTTGACTGTGACTACAAAAGGATCATCTTGAGTTTCACCTAGATTGTAATAAATAGGTAGGCCCTACAGATTTTACCTGATTGCAGTCATATTCAGAATCCACGTCACTTCTTTCCGATTCTGATCCTTGTACTTGGTTTATCGGCTGCTTAGAAGAGATGAAATGCAGACTTGTCGATGTGGCCTTGCTTATCACAAAATTTGCAATAAAGGTTCTTGGATCTACAATCTGATGCTTTGTGTTTATTCTTCCCACAGCCTAAACACTTATTTTCTAATCCAAGATCTGCAAGTAGATTTCTTCTTTTGAAATTCCAGACAATTTTCAGCTTTTTGTAGTTTTATTTCTCATAGATTTGAAACTTGAAACATTTTTCGATGATCTGGATTTAGAAATTTGTTTAACATCCGTATCGGTACCATATAACTTATTTTGTATCTTAGCAGCCTCAATTACCAGTGAAATTTCAACTTTTTTTTCAAAACTGATGTTGTTTCCTTGCTGGAGAATCTATTCCCAAATTTCACTGTCACAAAGTCCACAGATAACCTGAGCTTGTGAAATATTATTTACTGGTTTCCCACAATTCTGTTCTTGGCAATTCCATTGTGATGATACAGAGAGCTGTTTTAAAACTGTAATGTATTGAGAAATAGATTCATTGGCTCCTTGTTCCCTAGATAAAAATTGTGTCTTTCTGTCAGAACAGTTGTCTGTGGAAAGAGTTGTTTTTCCAGTAAATTAGTCAATGTTTCATAGTCTTTTGAAGATGGAAGATCAGGTGCTGTTAACCCTAGAAATGGCAAAGTCGTAATTTACGACGCATTTACATATTCAATAAGAATTGGCAGGTGGAGGCATCTGTGGTCAGTTTAGTGAATTTGTTAGACACTATCGCCTACGTGACCATGTTGCCATCTGGGGGCAAACAACCGAAACTGCTTTCGTAGTACACTAGCCTGCCACCGGGCAGGTCTTATAACCAAGTAAGCGCTTTCAACTCCTATGCACATGTGGCCTAATCGGCTAGAGCGCTGCGCTGACGAGCGTAACGTTCTAGCCATTCGGAAGTGCTAGGGTTCGAATCCCGACCATGAGCAATCCCAATTTGGCTTGCAAATGTGTGGTACAGTGGCGGGAGGGCCCACCTTAAATAAACGGTGACCGGCTTGGGTGGAAGTTGACGGCATTTGTAGGCTTAATTGGGATTGCAGTGGACACCTGTTTTGCTTTTGTGGTTAGTGGTTATAAGGGGGGGGGCATGTTTTAAGCTTTTTTTGTTTAAACTTTGATATTTCATGAAGATATTAGTAATTATATTTATGTTACAGTTAAGAGTAAAAAGCTTGCCACTTCTAGGGTTAAACTTGATAAAAGGGAATAATATTTTGCACCAAGTGCATTTATCAATATTATCGCTTTTGTTTCCTTAATTTCTTTAGACTCTCCATGTATTACTTCCTCCCCTTATACATAGTAGGTATATGGAGAAAGTATTGTTTTCGTCAAAATTTTCGAATTTGAGTTGAGGGTGGATATATCCGTTTTTGGGGTCCCCTGAATCCAAAAAAGTAGGTTTTGACGTGATGTCTGTCCGACCGTGTGTGTGTGGGTGTGTGTCTGGATGTGTACAGTGCCACAGCCTACCCCGTTGGTCCGATTTAGATGAAATTTGGCATTTATATATATAGTCACTGTATCTCCATGCGTTTTTTTCACTTTTTTGAATTTTTGATTTTTAAGGGTAGTTCACCCCTAAAAACCCTTAAAAAACGTGAAAAATCCAATTTTATAAAAAACAGCTCTAACGATTTTGATTAAAATTTGATAGTTTATAGTGCACTATAACTAGTTTATAGTACTAAATAATTTGACACCACCCGCATATCTGTAAAAATGACGGTACAAAAGTTATGGGCTTTTAAATGTCAAAAAAATCTAATTTTCAGCGAAAACAATAAAAGTAAAGTATAACGGGACTGGTACCATTGAAACCAGCTTAAAAAACTAAATAAATGAGTATTTTGAATTATTTATCTACGACTAACGGTTCCAGAGAAAAGTTAAATTTACTGTCCACAATAACCGCAGTACGTTGTCTGAAAGCGCCTAATGTTATTCTTATGGAGAATATGAAAAAATCAATTTCTTCCTTACTTTCCAACCGTTTTCCATGAAACTTGGAATGAAGTGTAAGGTCAAATCACCGAACAAAACCAGCTCAAAAAAGCTCGGTGTTCCCCGGGGGTGGGGGTTCCCCATACAATTTGAACAATAAATTATTAAATGGTATTAATTATTATGGTATACTATATATGATAGTTTTATTACAGATTGTCCTTTTTAAATTTACATAAGGGAGAAAGTATGTGTCAGTCCACTGGTACTGTTTATTTTTTTTTAGTTTAAAGAAGTTTTCCTATCTCTCTTTATAGGATTTGAATGTTTCCACTTCTTTATCAAAAGATTCAAAGGTTATAGAAGAATTTAAGATGAGTGTTGTGTCTTCATTGTTTTCTCAAATTACAAGTTGTTTCACCAATTGAGCAAGAGCAGCAGTTTGAGCTGGTAATGTTTCCAATATTGCTTTGTTTTGTTCTGCCATTTCTTGATTAACCATTTTGAATGTCCAGTTCTCTTCAAGCTTGTAAGTAATAGTCTAATATCTTAATTTTCACCTCTGAGTCGCCATTATTGTAATATATTGGAATATTAAATATTGTTTTTGTTGTTTCTTAATCTTAGAATACAAACATGGTAACAGCTGTACTATTTTTAAAATAATAATTACAGGCTTATAGAACAAGATATAACCAATATGGCTGATGGATTGAGAATTGACGATGAAATATTTGATTTTTGCAACCAATAACCAAGATGAAAACGGCAAGAAATTTTGTTTTTCGCTGGTGAGTGAAAAAGAGGTTATGGATGCAATGAATGAGATAAAATCAAAAGCCGTAGGAACTGATGAAATCTCGATTGACATGATAAAGTCAATTAGCCCCTATGCAATTAAATCGATAACACATCTTGTGAATGTATCCCTGGCAAGCAGCATATTTCCAAAGACATGGAAGACAAGTATCGTCCATCTTGTTACTTACTTGTTAATTGTTACTTGTAAGTCTCCCATTGGAAGCACGGATGTGCCATGTCATCATATTCTTCTTGCTGGCCTATTCATTATAAAACTCCTCCAAAGAGTAGTATGGCCTATTAAGTAGATAGCCCTTCAGTTCCTTCTTGAGTCTATCTACATCCTCTATGTTCTTGATCTCACTTGGTATTTTATTGAAAATTTTGGTGCATAAGAATCTTGGACCACTTTTTGAGAGGGTAGAAGAAACTTGCTTTACATAAACATTTTTCCTATGGCGGGTATTGTAGCTGTGTACATTTTCACTTCTAATAAAGATTTCTGGCTTGGTTTTCACCATCATTGTCGCCTCAAGGATAAGAAGTGATGGCAAGGTTAGAATCTGTGACTCCACGAACAGCTGTTTACAGTGGGCAAGATAAGATGCCTTACAGATAGTACGGACTATTCGTTTCTGCAATAATAGGATTCGTTGAGCCAGATGACTGCTCCCCCAGAAGATAATTCCATATTTGATGATACTATGGAAGCATCCAAAATAAACTTTCATAAGGATGTCCTTATCAACGAGGTTTTGCAGACGCCGTATCATGTAGCACACTACTGTGAGTCGAGGTGATATCCTCTCTATATGATGTTGCCACCTGAGGTCATCACTGATGGTAAGTCCCAAGTATTTTACGTGGCTCTCAACACCAATGCTAACTCCATCAAGTCGGAGTAGGGGGGCACTGTTCGGCTTGCTCCGATTGTGAAAAGTGAGGGCCTTGGTTTTACCTTTATTCAGAAGTAACTTATTTTCTTTGCACCACTTACTCATCTCATTCAATCCTTCTTGTGCTTTGTCCCGAAGACGATGTTTATCCTCGCCATAAAACCAGTGGCTGACATCATCAGCAAACAGGCAGATATCGCCGATGTTTATAGATTCCGGTATGTCATTTACAAAGAGGAGAAACAACACAGGACCAAGATTTGAGCCTTGAGGCACACCTGTGTTAATTGGGGGCGATAGAGATGAGCGATAGTGTTTGACTAGGCCTTCTTGACTTATATGACGAATAGTCACGATTTGATATCTATCTCTGAGATAGGAAGCGATCCAATTCAGAGGTTTATCTCCAATGCCCAAGTTCATTAATTTTTTAAGTAGTTTTTCGTGAGATAGCAGGTCAAACCCTCTGCTCTAAGAGCCAGTTGTAAATAAAATGGACCAGCTGAGAGCAATTTCTATATTACCAGCCATGTCAAAGATATTAGAGAAGGTAGCTATTCGTCAAATAGTAAATTTCATGAACTTAAATAAAAATATTACCAAAGCTGCAATCAGGCTCTAGACGAAACCATAGCACATGCACAGCCCTAGTAAACCTATTTAGCAATATGCTAAAGATCAATACTAAAGACAAGGGTAGATATAACACCTCTTTGATGATTGATTACTCTAAAGCCTCTGGTTCAATGAACCATGATATGCTGATATGGCCAAAATGAACTACTATAGTTTCCACGATTATTGTCTCAAATTAATATAGTCCTACTTAGACTCCAGGCTGCTGGTGACACAGAGGGTGAGACCTCAACCCTGCTTGTTAAATTTTAATGCATTCCTCAAGGCAGCTGCCTTGTGCCGATTTTATTCAATCTATTTATAGCTGACATACCAAGCTGTGTACAACATTGCACAGTTCATTTGTATGCTGATGACTCACAGTTGCACTTGTCATGAGCCTTCCAGCATTGACCTGGCAATTTAAATGATTAACTTGGACCTTGAAAAAATCCTAGGCATCACCTCAGATTTTCTAAAACTAACAACTTTATTATTTGCCGGCCTAAATGAGCGAATCATTTTTTTCTAAATAACTGGAACAGTACCAGCTTTAACTCCATCAAAGGCTTTTTACTTAAAGACCTATAGTTATTTTTACATTTAAACTTAAAAATCTGTAGCAAAATTTCATAAGATGGCATAGCTGAAAATAGTGACGTCATCTAATTTTCACTCAAACTCAATCCATTACCATTGGTGACTCCAATCCACTCCAACTATTTTTGGAACCAATCACAGACTATAGACTTAACCCAAATAATTAAGTAAAATGACAATTTTAAGGAATAAAAAAGTTCTACTTGTTAATGTAGAATCTGAAAAACATTGCAGTGATATGTCTGAAAATGAGAAATTAAAATATACAGTTAATGCTTTGGAAAGATGAAGCATAAGAAACCATAAAAGAATTGAGTGCTAAAAATCATTCACTTACCACAGAAAAAACTAGCTTAAAACGCCAAGTTCAAGATCTAATGTGTTTAAGCTGTAATAAGTAGTACTCTATTGAGTAAGCCTATTGAGACTGAAAATACCTTTAGCATTCTATAAAATGAATTTGTAAATCTTCCTTTCAAAAATACACAGAACTTTTACATCTTCTGAGGTTAGAGTCCATGACTTGATCCATATGTTACTACTGGTCTTATTAGTGTCTTATTATATTATAAGTCTTATTTTAGTACTGTAGTTCTAGTATCTAATTTTGACTTCATCACCTTCACATTTGAGAAGAAAGCTCTGTTGCTGGCCATTATCCTATTGCGTATTTCATTGGAGATCAGGTTCTTCGAATTGAGAGTAGTTTCTAAATATTTGATTTCCGCCACTTCCTCAAATGTGCTGTCCCCTATTTTTATACCTTCCATGGCTATTCTGTCTTCTCCTTGAATTATTTTTAGATATTTTGTTTTTCCAGCATTCACAGAAAGTCCGATCGGAATGATTGTGAATGCCAGCTCATCTTCCTACATTCCTTCTCAAAGTCTAAAAACATTTCCTTCAGGGCATTCACAATCCTCGTTATAGTGCTATATCATCTGCATAAGCACAGATCTGTTTTGATTTGTAAATTATGCCCCCGCTTACATTCATCTTTTCAACAGCATAGTTCAGTACAAGGTCACATCTCCTTGCTTCACACCTGTGTCTATGTTAAAGACAGGGCCCTTTTTGGATCCGATCATCACTGCTGCCTTGGTATCCTCTAGCGTTATTTTAACAGTTCTAATAAGCTTGCTAGGGATCCTTTGCTTAATTAAAGCTTCATATAGTCTATTTCTGTTGATACTTTTGAAGGCTTGAGAAAATTCCACAAACAATATATGCAAGTTTACATTGTATTCGTAACATTTTTCAATGACTTGTCTCATGACAGCAATTAATAACAAAATTCAAATGTCCACCTGTTGAAGAGCGTGAAGTAATAAAAGTAATCGATTCTCTAAAAAATAAATGGTCAAGCGATTGTGATGATGTTTCAGTCAAAATTATGAAATTGGTAAAGTAATCAGATTGTAAAACATGGGTATATCTAATCAATTCCTCCTTCATTGCCGGAATTTTTCCAGAAAAATCAAAGATTTCTAAAGTTTCTACTCATGTGATTGTCCCCATTTACAAAAAAGGAAGCAAGACAGAAATTCAAAATTACCAGCATGTATCAGTTTTACCGTCTATATAAAAAAAGCTTTTGAGAAAAGCAATGTATAATCGGCTACATTCAAACCTTGAATCAAATAAACTTTTTGGAGCAACATGGTTTCCGAAAAAATAAATCTACCACCACTGCTTTAATAAATTTTATAGAATCACTGTTGGAGTCTACAAGAAAACAACACAATTGGTGTTTTCATGGATCTCTCTAAAGCCTTTGACAGCATTTCACATTAATTGTTTATACAAAAATTGTACAATTTAGGGTTATCTAACATCTGTTTGCAATAGTTTGCCTAATACTTTTTCAAAAGGAAGCAGTATGTTGAGGTCTCTCACATTAATAACAATAATGTAGCCCAAAAATTTCAATCAAAACCCAAGTAATTAAACATTGTGTTCTGCAAGGTTCAATTTTAGGCCCACTTCATATGCTACATCAAAGACATGCCAAAATGTTTAAGTACTTATTTAAATATTAAATAACCCTGTCGCAGCAGACCTGCGTACTTAGCGAATTTCCAATAATAATAATATGTGACAAGTTTTATCATTATCTGTCAATAAATATGAGTATTATTTGCCTACTCTCTATAAAATTAGCATGGGAAAGAGTATGCAGGTTTGCTGCTGTGAGGAACGCTGAAAATAGGTGTTTTTTCTCTCTGATCACAATGGACAGATTTTAGAGTTAACTTTGCCAATTAATTGTCAAACAATGAAATACAAACTATGAATGAAACTATGTAGAGATTTTTCTGAAAATAACATGAGAACTTTTAAAAGTGAACTATTCTTTGTAAACTGGTCACCTTTTTTTTGCAAGTGTAGAGAATAAGTTTGATGTATTCAATAATATTTTTCAATATTATTTTAATTTAGTTTTTCCCAAAAAAGGAAATGAAAGAATGTTTAGATAAAAATAATTGTAATTGGGTTAATGAGGAATTAATAATGGAAGAAAAGGATATAGTGGAAATGTTAAAATACAAGAAATCAAGAAACATAGACAGTAAAAGTAAAATTATTGAGGCAAAAAAGTCTTTCTACGATGAAAAATTTAGGAATTCAGACATTTGTAAGAAAACATTGGGAGATTGTTAATAAAGAAACAGGAAAAAATTCTACTGTACTTACTCAAAGGATGCAATTGAGGTAATTGAAAATAATGGTAAAGTTATTTGTGATCCACTGAGCATCTCAACTTGTTTCAATGATTATTTTATTGATGTGATATCAGAACTAATCCAAAATAGTCCAAATAACTCAAGGTTTGTTAGTAACGTTAATTTAAATAATAACACACAACGTTTTAACCCCTTTACGCACCAAATTTTAATCCCTTTTCGATGTAAACCTGTAGATGAAAGCGAGTTGGATAAAATTATTACATCCTTCAAATTTGAGTTTTCAAGTGGACATGACGAGGTTCCATTGAAATTTATTAAGTTTGCTGCAAAACCCTTGTTAAAACCATTAGTTTATTTGATTAATTGCTCTCTAATAACCGGAATATTCCCACACAGCCTAAAACTTTCTAAAGTAGTACCCATTTTTAAAAAAGGAAAAAATCTGAAATTAGTAATTATTGTCCGATATCAGTGTTACCTTCCATTTCAAAAATATATGAGCGGGTGATAATAATAATTTATTGGATGAACAGCAACATGGTTTTCAAAAAGGTAAATCCACTACCTCAGCTTTGCTTGAATTTACTGAAACGATAATTAATTATAATGACAAAGGGAATAAGGTAGTTGGTGTCTTCATGGACTTATCAAAGGCATTTGATAGCATCTCTCATGAAACACTTTTAATAAGGCTTAAAATTTTAGAGCTGCCTGAAATTTTTTAAAATTGGTTTATATCATACCTCACTAATCGATCTCAATATATTGAAATAATATCAAAAAAGAAAACCAAATAATAAAACACATGTCAAAAGCACTAAAAAGTATGCAAGGAGTTCCTCAGGGCTCAATTCTCGGGCCTCTCTTGTTTCTCTGCTATGTCCGTGGAATGCCCTCAATTTTAAAATCCATAAATGGATCAAAAAGTCATTTAATCTTGTATGCAGGTGATTCTAATCTTATTATATCTGCTAACAATTACTAAAATCTTGAGTTAGCCTGTAAAGAACAATTGCATTAGATTCAATCCTATTTTCTTAAGAATAGCCTATTTTTAAACTGCCATAAATGCAATCGAATTGTATTTTCTACCACACAAAGTAAATAGAAACCAGGAATGAACATATTAGTTGATAATAACAGAATTGAACAACTTAAACACACAAAATTTTTAGGTCTTGAAGTCAATACCAATCTTAATTGGGATAATCACATGCAAAACATAACTAAAAAAATTTCTTCCGGTTTATATATTTTAAGAAGAATGTCACCACTGTGTAGCTTAGACACATTAAAGTCTATTTACTTTGCTCATGTACACTCCCATATTTCCTATGGTCTTGCAATTTATGGAGGAACATCTAAGAAAAATTTGGATACAATTTTAAAACTTCAGAAGAATGCGTTAAGAATCTTATTATATATTTAATACACTAGGACTATTTTTGTGATAATTGTTTTGGAGCGGTGGTGCTACCAATCACCATGTCCAAGGTGTCGTTATAAAGATCTTAGCATATAGTTTTGCCATCAATTAAAAAATTTTTGAAATTTTACCGCGGACATGGAAAATAATGGGGTCAAAGTCGCAATTATTCTCATAAACTTAATATGGAGGTAAACACCGACGATCGAGAAATCAGCTGTTTATTTAAGGAAGTGGTTTAATAAACAAATCAAATCTGACAGTTAAACATGGTTCTTTCTTTTTTCGTTTAATGAAGATATCATCGTACAGCTGGCAATAAAACACCAGTTTTTATTTGCAAAAAACTGCATATATATAACTGCGTATTGAAAATATAACTGCACAATATATAACTACATTATAAACTGTCATATATATTGTGCAGTTGATGAGTAAATAGAAACACTTGGAGGCAAACATTGTGTGAGTTGATGTTTACAGCTCGACACAACGGAAGTAATAGTTTTTCAAAGAATACACATTGGTGACTATCATTTGATAGAATCAAAGTCTATATAAAAGATGGAGAACACCAAGGCCGACGTCGTCGAGACAACCATATTTATACTCGGAATATTGTTTATAGAGAAATTTTATAAGGATTATTAAGAAAATAATTTTTTATCATAATTAAGTTGACTTGATTTGTTTAAATAGCAACACTTAAGATTGACTGCCTACACGCATTGGTGGACAGTTTTTCTCCTTGACAGCGCACGATTTCGTGCACCAGGTACGCTAGTTATATTTTAAACCAAGGAAGAAAAACTTCAGTAAAACAAAAATGTTCTCAATTAGGCATATTAATTGTGTATGATTAATGTATTCTCAAATGTGAATGTGTGTTGAAAATAAACACATAAAAATGGAATTGAGAAGTAATATTCATTCATACAACACCAGAAAGAAAAATGATATAAATCTAACTCAGCACAATCTCAGTTTCTATTAAAAAAGCCACCTACATAGGATCTAAATTTCTAATCTATTTGCCTTCGAACATAAAATATGGAATAAAAAAAATAGTTTTAGAAAATTACTTAAGACTCATCTGCTGGTGAGGAGTAATTATTCGTTAGAAGAGTTTTTTTACTTCAAACTAATTATTCGATGTTTGAGGTGCTGTGAAGTTATAGTAAATTCATTTAAGTATGTATCAAAGTTTTTGGTTTTTTTTATATCAATGTATTTAAAAGAAGTCTAAGTATTATTGAGTATAGTTCATTTTAATTTGCACGTGCTACTGTTCTATGTGTAACAATGTATGTGACACTATTCATGTATGTATGTACAATATGAATAAAGATGATAGATTCTGATTCTGATACTATTGTATAGTTAAAGGGGAACATGTCTTATGTTTTTTTTATTTATACTGATTATTAAAAGAAGATTGAAGTAGAAGAACTTGCATTATTATTTTATCAATCAGTCAACACCCACCCATTGTCGCTACAACTAAAGGTGAGTAAAGTAAGGTAGTTACAAGGAGAAAATATTGAGTAAGAAATATGTTACAGGTTGAAAATGGAGGGAAACAACGTAAAGGACTGGTGAACGATGAAACAAAAAAACAAGGAGACGAATGTACAATTTCAGTTCAAAGGGTCCAGACCTTGACTGAAGTGAATCCTTCAGAACCAACAGCAGGAGATGTGAACATCACACCCAGATTGGCTTCTATCTCCAACACAGTGATGGAATCTCCTATGTGAGTAGTCTACTGGCAATCTTATCTTAATATCTAAATAATATCCTATCTTAATATTATTTTTCCATTAATGTTAGGTAGAGCCCAGGTAACAGAGCAGCATCTGTAAAATTTTATATTTTTATTTCTTTTTAGTTTTATTTTTTTATTTCTTTGTTAATTATTAACTCAGATTTTTATGAGGTGACAGAATGATAACACTTGCGAGATACTGGAAGATGTAAATTATGTCAAACCATATTTTAATGTTGATAAGGGAAATTAAGCATTTAATATAATTAATTTAAATAGGCGCAGCTTTAGTAAAAACTTTGATGACTTTCTGATATTTATACAACCAGCACGTGTAAAATTCAACTGTTTTATTGTTACAGAAGCTTGGCTTGGAAACGATTTACACGACATTGATGGTTATAAATGTTTTAGATCGTATAACAATATAAATCAAATGGATGATGGAGTTGTTGTCTACGTGGACAACACTGTCTCGGCGACCTGTAACCAAATCTTGCTCGGAGGAGTAGCCACCGCGTTATCTGTAACCTTAAACTAGGCGGATTGCCCTTGTGATATACTGGCTGTGTACCACAGCCCGAGCTCCAGCTTGGAACGCTTTATCGACGGCGGATCCTGTAACGGTACAGTTTAAAAAGGGGGTCCCATTACACGTCTTATATATTTGCCTCGGATAGCCTCAGGGACACTGAGTTTTCCAGGGTTCTGTTAACCTTAATTTTGAGAAAAAAATTTAATTGATTTTTATATACGAGGCATGTTTTTTAAGTAAGTACCGTTTTGCGATTCCGCCGCCGCAGCGCTACGGTCGTCGTTCCGCGCATGCGCGCTAGTTACCTACATCTCTTGTCTACGCACTGACGCCATTACAGTCTGATTCTTCATTTTATACGTTGTTTACTGAGTGTTTAAGATGCCTCCGACAATCGTGAGTCCCGCCGCTTGTGAAGTACGGGCTGTTATACGATTTCTCAGTGCTAAAGGCGTAAAACCGATCGATATTCATCGTGAGATCTGCGAAGTTTACGGACAAAACATTATGAGTGATGGAATGGTAAGGAAATTGGTGAGAGTATTTAAAGATGGCCGCACAAATGTGCATGATGAAGAACGGAGTGGGCGTCCTTCGGTCGTTAATGAAGATTTGGTTCAGAAAGTGGACGAAAAGGTTAGAGAAAACAGACGCTTTACAATTTCATCATTGTGCGACTGCTTTCCTCAATATTCTCGTAGTGTTTTGTATCGCATTGTGACCGAGAACTTGAATTATCGGAAATTGTGTTCACGTTGGGTTCCAAAAATGTTGACGGATTTGCACAAAACCCAACGTTTAGGCAGTGCATTGACGTTCCTTGAGCGGTACCACAAGGAAGGTGAAGATTTTTTAGACCAAATTGTTACTGGTGACGAAACATGGGTGGCCTACGTTACACCAGAATCGAAACAACAATCCATGGAATGGCGACATTCATCATCACCCAAAAAAGTGAAGTTTAAGCAAACAATTTCTGCCCGGAAAATCATGTGCACAGTTTTTTGGGACAGAAAAGGAGTATTGCTAGTGGAGTTTCTGCATCGTAATGAGACAATCAATGCAGCGTCTTATTGTGAGACATTGAAAAATCTGCGTCGTGCAATCCAGAACAAAAGACGTGGCAAGTTGAGTAAGGGTATCGTTTTGCTGCATGACAATGCCCGTCCTCATGTGGCTAATCGCACTAAAGATCTCATCAAATCTTTTCAATGGGAAACTCTAGATCATCCTCCATACAGCCCTGATCTGGCGCCCAGCGACTACCATTTGTTCCTGCACTTGAAGAAACACCTGGGCGGTCAGCGTCTTCAAGACGATAACGAAGTCAAAGCATTTGTGATACAGTGGTTAACAAGTCAGGCGGCAGAATTTTATGAGGAGGGTATTCAAAAACTGGTGCCACGTTATGACAAGTGTCTCAATATTCACGGAAATTATGTAGAAAAGTAGATTAAGGTACAGGCTTTCATGTAAAAATAAAATTATTGCGATATCTTTGCACGTCTTTTTTTAATTCCAAAACGGTACTTACTTAAAAAACATGCCTCGTAGTTTGTGAGGGCTCAGAAATCCTTCACCATTAATTCACAGTCATCAGAGGGTTAGGTATCATCCTCGCTCACGAACTTCTATACAATTTGAAAAAAAGGTTTTATTCTTTTATTATTTATTGGATTACTTTAATTCTCTCTTCAGGCTTATTTCAGCCTGGATCCTAGCTGTCTCACTCAACACCAAGCTTGTTCCAGCCCTGTACTAGCTGAATTATTCTTAGCAACACCAGACTTGTTTCAGCTTTGTACTATCGGCATTTATTATTTTATAAACACCAGACTTATTTCAGCCCTGTACTCCTAGCTGAATTAATACACAACCTAGGTGCATACTCAAACTGTCTTCTACAGAAATCAACTCAACTCTAATAATTAAATAAAAGTTCCTGTCTCGGACAAACTTAAATATCTTTACTAATCAAATTAATAATTTCTCTATTACTCGAAACAAGTTAGTAAATAGGAACAAAGAGGCTATCCCGGACTTACTTTACCGCGGACCACGTTGCCGACCCCTTGTAAACTAAATGGGAAGAGGTTGCCTACTACCTGCAGGCCCGAGAGCCGGTGATCTAATGTCGCTGCGCTTGGAGGACTGCTGTCGGTCTCCAGGACTCCCCACTCCTTCCCCCACCACCGATGGTGGTGTGGTTCGTGGCAGCTCCTTGAACTACAGGGCCAGCTGTTCGCCTGAGCTGGCGGGAACATTTAAATTAAAACTTAAATTAGAACTAAATTATACCTACCTTATTTTTGTTTCTCACAATCTTATAACTATTACAACAGCCGTAACTACCGAGGTTTACACATTTTGGTAGGTGATACCTACACTAAAATATTACTGGCAGAGCAGAACACCTTGAAGAACGATTCTTAGACGTAATGTATAGTTGTGGCTTTATGTCATGTAAATCACTCGACGTGGAAGTAACACCTGCATTGACCATTTCTTCATTAAAACTTTTTAAATTTATTAAAAATAAAATTATGTACAATGTATAACAGGCCATTACCCTATCACGTTGTAATTATCTTCTAGGCTAAGTTAAAGAGACAACCATCAATGAGAGCATTTCCCCTCGAGAAAAAAAAGTAATGCCGCAAACCAGATATAGGATGCAAAAGTTATGGATGACGATAAACTAACAAAATTGCGCTTGATTCGATACCTGTGTGTGTTATATATTACCAACGTGTAACATTGAATTGCTCACAAATAGTATTATTCATTATATGTATAAAAATACAATATAACACCATTGCCAAAATCAGGCAAACCTTTTCCCACCAGATGTTCTCAGACAAATGCAAAAATAACCCTGTAGCAGCACAGAGATCTGTTCAGCGAATTTCTATTAATTTATGAATTTTTTAGATTATAGAAATTAAGCTTACAAGCTTAATGGGTTAAGTTACATACCAAACGTTGTCATGGTATATTTATAAAGAGGAAAACTGAAAATAGGTTTTTTAGCATTAACTATTTAATTTGCACCATATGAACCTTTCCTCTGGATATAATAAAACTAGCAGGCTATAGAGGCTAAATCCTAGAGTAAAATATATTACTTTGTGTTTTCATTGTAAACATTTAAATTAAACTTTACTACATTGTTAACCCTTTCTACTTATGGCTTGGAACGAATATATTCCGTGTTGACACGAAAGTCTACCAAAGTCGGAATCTGACGTCCTGTCATCATGACAATCTCCGTTTTCTCGGTTGCCAAGCTCAAGTGGTGATCCTCTATCGAAGAAGAGACATATCTCATCGTTTCATTATTTAAGTCTCCATTGGGCGCGCTGGACGTTTTTAGCGACAATAACCGCCGCAATGTCGTCTGCATAATCCAACAGAAAACATTGTTCAGGTAAGTCCAGTCTAAAGATACCATTGTATGCAATGTCCCAAAGATCTGGACCAAGGATGGAACCTTGAGCGGCACCAGCGGTGATAGTCTTCCGACGAGGAACCTCCGACGTCTCAAAGATTAATTCCCTGTCCCTCAAATAGCTTCGGATGATCCGAAGCAGATATTCATTCAGGAACGTGGAACATTTCCTCCAAAGAACTCAAAATGACAGACCAACTTGCACTGTTGAACATGTTTCTCACGTCTAAGGTGACGAGCAACGTGATACAGCGGGAGTAATGATTTCCTCCTCGCTGAGCGTTTCTGGCAGCACCTACAACCTCTTGAATTGCTCCGATGGTAGAGCGACCTTTCCTGAAACCGTGCTGCCTGTCTGACAGCCCACCGGCAGCATCGACCGCAGACAACAGACGGGACTTTATCAGTCTTTCAAGAAGTTTTCCGCCTGTGTCCAACATACACAAGGGTCGAAATGCCGAGGGAGTGCTTGGTGATAGCTCCTTGCCCATGCTAATCAATGTCAGGCGTCCCAATGCGGCATTACTTTAAGTGGTAGTACCTTGTGACCAATAAAATTTAATCCTGCTTACCAATCCAGCTTTTTCAAGAAATTTAGGCTCCGATCATGGTTGTTACCTGTTATTTTAGGAGGGTCACAAATGCACAGGGTTATTTTCACCCCACCACCATTAGGGTTATTCTGTATATCTTTTGTAATAATTTTACTGTTTCGGTTACCGCTCACATTATTAATTGCATTTATTTTTTTAAAGAAGTTTGAACTGTATGTTTAGGTACCATGGCCATAGCCAAAGCCACCGCAGTACTCAGTGTGACCAACTTCAGTATGGGCAACTACCGTTTTCCCAAACTCAACAGCAGCCGGCAATAGATGTGTATCATCAGCATCAACAGTTGCTTAGAAGGGCAGGGTTATATGCAAACACTAGAGAGCAGCATTGTGTTACTGAGTGACTCCCTCTCATTCAGTGAAGATCTATTTGTTTCATGGAAATTGAAATTGTAGACATTCCTTACAAATTTTAAAAGTTAAGTATTAAGTAATTAGGTAGTTGCATTTAAAGCACCCGAATGAAATTAAATGAGCTCCCTTATTGTTTAGTTTGTTTAAGGGTAGAGTATGGCTCCTTAACACTTAAAACGAAACATCAGTCAAATTGACCGATCGATAATTTTACTACGTAATAGTGGCTAAACTGCTTGATCTGACGGCTTTCACCCCCAGTACCTTCCCCCCAAACCCCTCCCCCTAATATTTATATTATTAATATGTGAAACCACCAGCTCTCGCCTTGGGCAACAATCCTATATGGATTTTTCCCGAGGCCAGAGCTGGTCGTCTTGAAGCGTGAAGTTTGGAGTTTCATTTTTTCTGTCACATGATTTTTGCGTAATAAATATGATTTGTAATAAAATGTTGTGAAACATCATTTGTTACTCATGTGATTGCCAAACAATAATAAACACACTAAACACCTATAACGATGATGTGTAACGGTCAAATTGACCTTAAGTTTCTCTTAGCGTTTTAAAATTATGTTTCTTTATAAGTGTTAATTAGAAAAAATAAGGATATATGTGGGCCATTTGAAGGTGTTTTATTATTTTTTTCTTTTTGAACCCAAATTAAATTTTAATTTTTTTATAAAAATATTATTTTATTAAAAAAATTCATTCATAATTTATTAAATTTCCTATTAGTAAAGTATAAGTAAAGTGTAGTTTCTGTAAAGTATTCATAGATATTAGTTTTTAAATAATGGGTGTTTAAATAAATATCATCAAATCAAATCAAAATACACTTTAATCATTTCATACAGAGAGTACGGAATGGCGTCAAGTTATTTACAGTATGTTGTATAATGAATATAAACATATAATCTTAATTATTTAGGTTGCATTAATACAATTGAGATATAAAGTTCTATTGAAAAAAACTCCTCTAAACAGTACAAAGGCTTATTAATCATAAAAGTTTTTTTTATTTATTGTAATCTGTTATATTTTTTAGCACTAATGATAATGAATTTAAAAAATCTAATTCCTGCGTACAACGATTTTTTTCATAAAATCTTAAGTTGTGGTTATCATATACCAAAGTGGTTCTATGTGTTGTATTGTAATTGTGGTGATATCCTAAATGCCATGAAAAGTTAGAATTTAGTTTAAGGAGCAATATTAATTCAAATACCGTATATATAAACTGAAAACTGTCATTATTCCTAATTTTGGAAAATGTTCTTTGACAGATTCAACCCAAGTTAACACTGAGGACGTCACTATTAGACAAACAAATGACGACATCAACAGCATTGTTCAATGGGCTGCAAAAAATGGACTTAAACTCAATCCTGACAAAACCAAACCTATAATTATTGGCAATTCACGGCTACTTAGCAAACTTTATGTTAACAATATGCAAAAAATAATTGTCAACAACACTCTTATACCTTACCAAGACAAGGTTAAAAGCCTTGGCTTAACATTACATAATACACTTAACTGGACTGATGCAGTTGTGAACATCTGCAAAAAGGTGTTTGCAGCTATTCATACATTGAAAAAAAAAGTTCTTTTGCCTTATCATATAAAACTGCTTTTGATAAAATCACTTGTATTTCCTCACTTCAACTACTGCAACACTGTAATTAACGATATGACTGTGGCCTTGGCATCAAAATTACAACGTGCTCAAAATTATTGCATCCGTTTTTTATTTTGAATCTTCAAAGAGACGAACGAGTCACACCTTTTTACATTCAAGTATCTTGTTTAAAACTTTCAGATTTAAGGGAAATGCGCATAATTCAAATAACACGTTAGGTAATCAATCATGGGCTTCCAAATTATCCCGCGAACCAATTTGAATTTCTAAATGAAAGAGGCGTAAGAAACACCCGCTCTGGCTCGTCAACACTACGTATTCCGCGTCATAAAACCACAATTTTTAACAAGTCTTTTTGGTAACAGCCTGCCGCCTCTAGAACTCTTTACCCAATGAAATTACATCTATTGAAACCCGTTCTCGGTTGACGGTGGCGTTGAAAAACTATTTCCTTAACCGGATGATCGAAGTGTGGCGGGATGGCGTGTGCTAGGCCTAGCTGTGGCATGTTTTGAATGTGTGTGTGCTTGCAAGTTTTTAAAGTATATAGATTTTTTCTGTTATCTTTGAAATAATATGAGATTTTCTTTTTAAGTTTGATTTATTAAAAAAAATTAGTTTTCATTGTAAAAGAGGTTAGCTGTAAGAAAGGACCATGAGGTCCTAATGTTTGCCTGAATAAAAAAGTATTTTCATTCATTCATTCATTCAAACCCAATTTAATTTTAAAATTATTCTTAAGGATTTCTTGTGTAGTACAAAAATTCTTTTGAGATTTTCTATTGATGTATTCCCATTCACGGATAAACCGAATGTAATGTGACTATGCACAAAAGAAAAGTTAATAGATTTCATGGTTTTCAAATCACAGATTGATGATATTTTTCTTAAAACAAATATACCTGAGGCTACCTTTTTACATACTTATAACATTGTCAACAACATTGTCGATAATTAAAGGCACGTAGTTTCGCGGAACATGTCCTTATGTGTTTTCGGTAGGTTGTGGGTAATCTGCGGAGGGTTTCTTAGGCGGGATGGTCGCAGCGGGAAGTTTCGGCGGTAAAAGTGGCGGCGTGGCATGAAGTTTTATTAGACCTGTTATTTATTAGCACTGAATAAAAGCGAAAGCGTTCTACACTCCCCTATTATTGACACCTGTATCTCTGTAGCTGAGAATTATTTATATGCTAATCATCAATCATCACCCGGTGCTTTCTTTAGTTACTTTATTAAAAATTAAAAAATGATCAAAAAAAGTTCTAAAATGTTTATTTTAGGGAATTTTTAACCTAAAACACGTTTCTAACTATATTTACTCCATATTGGAATTTATTTTAGTGAAAATAAAAAAAATTTCCTTACTCTTTTGAAGTGTGTTTTGAGTTTCACCCTTACTCCTTAACAGCTCTCAAATAATGACGTTTTAAAACATTGTTACTCCTTATTCCTTAAAGGGTTAAGCAGATTTTTGTTAAATTGTATGTATTTTTCCTTTGTTTAGTGTAAAAATAATAAACTTGGTTTTAACTGGGTTAATTAGTAGGTAAAGCTCGGCTAAATTTTGTTGGATAGTTGTAATTTGGTTGAAAGTAGTCACTTCAATTCCATTTGATTTATGTCCAGATAATTTAATATTGATATCATCAGCATGTAATGTAATTTTACTAAAATGTGCCAGATTAGTAATTTCATTAATGTAGCATAAAAATAATATTGTTCCTAATATAGTTCCTTGTGGAACACCAAATTTTAGTGGTCTAGTTGTACTCGTAGATTGATATATGTATCAGATAGTTCTTAAGTTTTAGAACATAAATATGAGGGTAGCCATTCGTCTAGGAAAAGTTAGAATCGTCTGGGAATGTTGCCTTGGCATTAGGAATATTACAATTTGTCAATATTTTAAAGTGGGGTTTTCTACTAGTGTACTAATGTTTTTAGTACCTGAGAAACCTTCTTCAGTGTACAATAAAAACAGGAATTTAAAAATTAACTCAACCAACAGGGTACTTTTAGTGAATACTCTTAAAGTATAAGAAAATATAGAAATAAAGAAAATATAAGTCCTTCCTTATATTTTCCCTATGTTCCTTGATTCTAATGTTTAATGGTCTTTTTGTCTGGCCAGTGTACTGCATAGAACAATTATTGCAGTTTGTAAATACAATTTTTAGTTTCATAAGTACGGTACCATTTTTTGGTTTGGTTCTAAAGAGACTTTGTCTAAGTATATTCTGAATTATGAATATGGTTCTAATTTTGAATTCCTAGCTACTCCTCTGATTTTATCCGACAATCCGGCACGTAAGGGAAACAAATAATTACACACACAATTATTACGGCACATGGGAACAAATTTTTCTGCCTTACTATCCGACAAGTTTTGGTTAACCCTACGATTTTTGCACTTTCTGATGATAGATTGAGGATATCTATTACTAACCAAATATTTTTCTATTTTATTGAATTCTTAATTCAGCTCATCTTGGTTTGAGCAAATGTTCTATGCTCTTTCAAATAAAGAGAAAGCAACTCCATATTTGACGGAAACTTAATAGTTAAAGCATTAGTAACTTAATAGTAGTAAAGCATTGTCCTGTGTGTGTCTTTCTTCTAAAAACAGATTACCTAAGTAAGTTTTATTACTATAATTTTTATTAAGAAAAAACCAATCAACACAAATACTACAATAATGTACTTAATGACAAATTATCCTTTGAATCCAATTTAATTTACAATACAGTGATATATTGTATGATTTATGGTGTTATTACGCTGCGGCAGTAATAACTCGATTAGGAATGGGTTGTTACGTCATGGTGATACGCTCGACTTGCTCAACCAGTCATGAGTCATCATTCGCTGGCTTCGCCACGCTCTTAACCTAAATTTGTTATTTGGCCAAATTAAAATTAATTAATTGTTAAATGTATTTTATGTTTTGTGGTTCCGCGTGTGCCAATGTCATTGAAGACGACTTTTAACTACGTTAGTGTCGAGGATATTTTTATTCCAACTTGAAAATGGACCTGTAAGGTCAGAAACCTTTGGTTGTCAGCACCAAACTTAAGATCACCGAAAATACTCCAGGTATTTAAACCTTAATTTTTTAGTAAAATCAGGGATCTGGAGGCTACAATGGTAAATAATAAAATTATTGCTTTGCAAGAAAATAAATTTTGTCTGTTAAAAGCCCATAACTTTTCAACCATTATTTTTACAGACATATGAGTGTCATGTTATTTGAGACCTTGACAGTTAAAAACCATGAAATTTAAATCAAAATCGTTATAGTAGATTTTGAGTAATTTGTATTTTTCACATTTTTTAAATATTTTTCGGAGTAAACTACCCTTAAAAGCAACAAAAATATAAAAAAATGGTCTGGAGTTACAGCCAAAGTGCACCCATGTACCGAATTGCACAAAAATTAGAGTAACAGTGTGTTCTCCGGCTCTGTATACAAACAGACAGACATAAGTTTGAAAACAACTTTTTGGATTCAACTCCACTCACAATTAAACTTGAGTTCAAACTTGATGAGCTGAGAGTAGAGTTGAATCCACTATTAACCCAAATTCAAAAATGTTGACAAAACAGTACTTTCTCCATATAGATGTGCTTGATATGATATATTATATGTCCCGTATTTTATCAATTTTTGAGTGGTTGTAACATAGTGTTTGCTTATAAGTCACTGATTCTCTGTTTACGTAAGTGTTGCGGTCAATTTAAGACATTTCTCTTATCTAAATTTCAACTTAAAGTTCTAGTAAACATCTTTTTAGAACATAGAACTAGCCTTATCAACAACAGAGAAGCGGTCCATGACGGTTATTATAAAGTTGCGCATGCGCACTTTGATTTGAAATATTGTTATCAACAGAAGCAAGCAAAATTGCCCATTTCCCTGCGATCGTTTCCTTATCTACTCAGCAGACAGCGCCACTTGCCAGGACAACTCATTTTCATGCGATCGCTTCCTTGTACACTCAGCGGATAGCGCAACTTGCCAGGACGACTACTTCAACTCTTGCTGCTATTGGCTGCCTTCCTTATCTGCTGATAAGCCGCTTACACCTCAGACCGGACTTCACGCACACAACGAAGTTTATCTCATAGTCGTACGCCGGCCCCATTGCACCTGTTGTTTGTCAACAAGCCTATTCTTCTTCCTTGTTTTGCACTTTATTTAAATAGCAATTATCAATAAATATATTTATTTTAATAATACACATTTTACAACAGCAAGGTTACAAAAGTGCAAAAACCCGTAAAGGTTTGTCCGCACTCAAACAGGTTAACAAAACTTGCATGCTACAAACATATTAAAAAAGAATCAGAGTCCACACAGATTTTCTCGGGTTCGTCTCTGTCTCAACTACAATATTTAATTACTACTAAAACACAAACATAAACAATAAAACTTGTCATATATTATTATTATTATTTATTATTGATTTGGAAATTCGCTGATTACGCAGGTCTGCTGCGACGGGGGTATTTATTTTTCAAGAGGCGGTGGGCGATTTCAAGCATCTATAAACCTTCTCTGGAATGTAGAGAATACATGAAATAAGTTTCATTGTAATCAGTTCTCCCGTTTTTTCGGAGAAGACGGCGTAAAATGCCTCCTGGAGCGTCACAGACAAAAATTGAGATAAGACCTTCGGCTTCTCTAACGCACGAAAAGTAAAAATAACAAGTAAATGAATAATTCTGAGCAATGTACAGACAAAACTCTAATTCTATTTATATAGATGTCATTTTTAAGGTCTGGAAATTTTAAAAGATGTACAAAACCCAGAATTGTTATCTTAAATCCCGTCATATCTATCTGTAACGAGCGGGATCTCCAACAAATAACTGGTCCTCCCAACTAAACCTAGGGACCTCGCTCGAATACGGGGACGTAACTCAAAAGGAAGAATAAAATGTGTGCTGGTAGACTAATTCACAATTCACACAAGCCTCAATATTACAATGTTTAATTGTACCTAATCTCTGGGACACATCTAGCTACCATAAGCGATATTGAACGTACACATTTAAAAATAACTAAAATACCGTACTCTCCTTTTAAAACATAACACAAAACGATCCTTCAAAACAAAACCAAAAATGTAAATCTCTTTTACTATGACGTTAAACCCCTGAATACAACACAAAACTCTTTACTTTAAAAAATCTAATTCTTTAACAAAACCTTGCCAACCAAAACACTCACCCATAAGGTTGCTGCCCAGGGGAACACTGCTCTTCCCTGGAGTCAACTCCCCTACACACTGACTGACCCCCTCACACCAACCGACCACGAATCTAAACCTCCCAGACTATTTAAACTAACCTGCCCTAGAAGGAATGCTAAACCCAGCAAGGCCCAAGGTAAACAGTATATCGCTTGTGGTAGCTGCTTACAAACATATGTGCCTGACATCTACAACTAGCCTCTAACTGAATAAGCACTTTTTTACATAATTAAACTATACTAAAACAAACTAATAATCATATACTATATAAAAACCGTGACCCTGTCACATATCCATCCCCAAATTGTTGAAGTTGATTAAACTTATTTATCGCAGAATCAGATAAAATAATTACTTAGTTTAGATCATTGAAATTGCGGCAAACCACAAGGTAAGTATTTTAAGCCAAGTATGAATGAGGATTGAGTGTAAAATGATTGCCGCATAATCTTGTAGTCTTGCTACTGACTAAGGCTGACATGTTTCTTTGACAGGACTCCTAATTACTAGCCCAACTGCAACTAAGGGACCTACAGTTTAACGAGAAGTCCGAACCACTACCTCTGCCTGAAACCTGAATTAGTTTATTTTTTTGTAATATGCAATACCATGACTCATACAGAGTAGTTTGTCACTATCAAAATTTATTGATATAAACTGACATAATTAAAACGAATGCATCTGTCATTAATGTTGTATTGTGGTAATGTGGTTCAAGATAAAAATTTAATCCTAAAGTAGTACCATATGAACCACTCGCCCACACAGCACACAAAGTCTCCGTTGCATATCAGAAACATTGCAACGTTGCAAAGACAAAACATAACTAAAAAGTAACACAGATACATAACTGAAACATAACACTGCAATGTTTTTGAAATATTACAAAAAACAAACACTGTAAATAACTGAAACATAACACTGCATTTTTTTTAAATAATACAAAAAAACCAACACTGTTACATAAGTGAAACATTGCAGTGCAAGGCATATGAAAAACTTTAATAAAATTTAAATCTGAAACATGACAATGTGATGGTTTTGAAACATCCCAAAAACCAAAAACACTGTTACAACATAGGGACGATTATGATGCGTCAAAATCAAAATTCATATGTTTATTGATACATATCTGGAAAATATAAGCAGGGAAGAATTAAGGATAAAATATTCAAAAAGAAGTGAATAAAATATTAAAAAACAACATGCAAATTCTATTATTAGTGACCAAAACGTAGTGTGTTGCATTATACTGTGAACCAAAACCATCCCATAGAGCTTATAGGTCTATAGTTATGTCTTATGACTTTTACAGTCCCATATTGTAGGACTTTTTCATTCATAATTAGCTCAGTGAATTAACAGAGATGTTTTAGCGAATTTCCCACATTTTGTATATTTGACCATGATGGACAGGACGTCTAGTAATTCACTCTCTAAAAAAATATAATTTTTGTCATAAGACTGCCTATAAATTTGGCGACTCATTAACAGAACATACATAATAAGTGGCTATTGACATTGACAATATGTAGATAGAATTAAAATGATGTTGTCTGTTAATTTTCTTTGTTAGTACGGTAAGTGATGAGTCGAGGCTAATCAAATAACTATGCCAAACTCCTAACAAAATTCCGTCGCAAAATTTGTAGGACAATAAAACGTTACAATATTGTAGACAGCTATCATAAGATCGGGCTTAGGTAAATCAGAATTAAGCGTAGTTTTATGAAAACTACAAAAATTAGGTTATCTTTAATATTACAGTTACATGGTACAATGTTTCTGCGTCACAGGCACAGACCATCAATCTGAAGTCATTAGTATCTGCCGTTTACCCAACTATACCGACGACCGCGTGTGCATGCGCAAGCAGTGACGTCATTATCTGCCGTTTACCCAACTGGAGAGCCGGCTGCCGTGTACGTAGCCACAGCGTTAATATAAATACTTCTCCTGACCAAACAAAGTTAAGTTACAAAATAGTCATTAAACTATTCTATTTAAAACTTTAACTGACTCATTCCTTTGAATTTGTAAAATACATTTATTTATTAAAAACGTATATGAGCCTGCCTAAACTTAAAACATTTGGTACATAAGTATATTATATGTAATAGGTTATACAGTATAATATTTAATATATACCCCCGTCGCAGCAGACCTGCGTACTCAGCGAATTTCCAAATCAATAATTTAATATACTATGACGTTTTATAAAAATATGTCCATAAACATGAGAATTATTTGCCTATTCTCCATAAGATTAACATAGGAAAGAGTGTGCAGGCATAGATGAACGGATACCAAAGTACTTAAGAGATACTTATAATCCGTTCCTCTCTGGTGCAGGTTAGCTGCTGTGAGGAACACTGAAAGAAGTCATTTCTACCATGAATAATTTTTATCTTAATATTTATACCAACTTTCATCAACATCTGTCCATAAATAAAGGACTTTACCTATTCCCTATATGATTAACATGGGAAAAGAGTACGGTATGCAGGTTTGCTGCCATGATAAACACATAAACTATGATTTTTAAGCATAAATGAATAGATCTCAACCACATGAAGCTAAATATCAAGTTTTATCCAAAAATATTGATTAATGTGGGAAATATTAATTTTTCCCTATCCTCCATAAGATTAACATTGGAGCCCCACAATACAACGTACTGTGTTTAGATTTTATAATATCTCGGTAACCGTTGGAGATAGAGAAAAACTTTAAGAAACTTAATTGTGTAGTGTAAATTAGAAATTTTTAAAAACTACATGTGAAAAGTGCAAAAAACATGATTTTGGGGTACAAAACCCCCCCAAACTATCCGTTCCCATTGACAGATATGTCTGGTTTACGAACTCGTCCGAGCATTTGTAGGAATACACGTCTCTACCAAATTTGATCTCGATCGGACCATTTTTACGAGAGTTATAGTGTTAACAGACACACACACATATATAATGGTCCCGGGCTTAAGTCTTACCATGAGACCTACGGTAATAGCTTCTTCCCTATGGGAAATTCGCTAAAAATAAAATATTACTTGAGGAAATATTTAAAAAATGTTATAAAATATGATTGATATTTTTATGGAGACATAGAGGATTAAATTTAGTCTGTAGCATGCATTATAACCACAAATGTGCTACTCTTTGTATTAACTTACAAATTACTTTTTGACTTACAACCAATGTTTCCTTATACTAAATGAAGCCTAAATAATTGGTACTCAAGATACGTCCAATTACAAAATATAAACAGTAACAATACTGAGGACTTTCAAGTGCGGACACTAATATTTTAAATGTATGAAATGTAAAAACAAAAACTTATTCGATATAATTATCATAAATGTAATAATTTAACAAAATTACTGAAATTGTGGGTTTAGGGATTTTTCTAGGGATATTTTATAGAAATCTAGGGATTTATAGGAACAAAAATATTTGGGTTGTAGGGACTTTTTGCTTGATGTTGGTGACAACACTGTTAGCGTCTGTATGTTATTGGGATTTGGTACCTACTACTTAGGGAGTCATCTCCTACGACTATAAACTATTGCAGATAATTGCAGTATTTCTCAGTAAATCTCGTGGTGAAACAGTTAAACCGATGTGTGATTTGGCCTCGTCCTCAAAATTTGTGCTGTTAGAGCTTACATGATGAGATTGAGACAGGATTTTTATTAAGTTCTATGTGTTTGAATCGTCTCTTGTGGAATGAAGTTCATTTATTGTCTGTTGTTTTGGGATTGGCGGGATGAAATCCTACATTTATGATTTTTCTGAACAAAAAAATATGTGAATAATTAGTATAATTTTCTACTAAAAGTTTACTGCCCTATTTTCAGCGTTAATTTTAGGATCATTTATCCACTTATCATGTGAGTTGGTTACAGCTAAGCTAGGCTGATATTTAACGTAAAGTATTTTACCCATTGTAGTTTTGATTTATCTTTTCATCATAATAAATGTTTTAGACATGCCTATATGATGTATCGGTTTTAAGTTGCATTGTACTATGTTTTACTCTAGGCATAGACCTATAATAATGATCGATTTTGGTTAAAAAAAATTAAGCTTAGTTCTTTTTTCTTATTTTGTGTTTTATAGGCCTTTATGGAATTTTTAACATTATGATGGGAAACTATCAATTCTGCAACCAAACATTGACCTGCTGATAAGAAGTGTAACTAATTAATAGATTAGGCCTATGTATAATTGTAATTAATAATTAATTAAATGGCAACTGGGTCCAGATTTGACTCTTGCAGAATTTGATTCGACGGCTTACAGTTATGAATACGTGGTTCCCACCTGTGATCTTTAAACCTAGAACTGGCAAGGAGTTTCACTTCAACTGTTAACATCAAATAATTTATGTAGCTTCTTAAAATATGAAGTATAAAATCTACAAAAATTGGGATTGCTCATGGACAGCATTCGAAACCTAGTATTTCTGAATGGCTAGAGCGTCACACTCGTCAGTGTAGCGCTCTAAGCAGTACACCCACCATACAGTCGTAGAAAGCGCTTACTTGGCTATAAGAAAAAAATGCTCTAGAGGCAGTTTAGTGAACTGCTTGAGCAGATTCATGTATCAGTTCCCGGAGGGCAACACAGTCACAAAGGCAATGGTGTCTAAAAAGTTCACTAAATTGAAGACAGATGCCTCCATCTGCTGCTTCTTATTTAATTTCTAAATGTATTGTGAATCACGACTTTGCCAGTTCTAGAGTTAACTAATTTAATTATTTTTATAAGGTCTAATTTATAGAATTTTTGTAAACAACAGGTTATTTAGAAGGTTGGAAAGTGGTATATATATTTAGAAGTAAGTTAAATGAAAGTTAAATAAAATACCCTATTTTCGATGATTGTTTTGCAAGACAACAAAGCTGTCCATCTTAAATGAGGATCCATATAACCTTTATATTAACAGTACCTGCAGTCTTCAATCTAATAGTCTTTTAAATGTGACTAGTTTGAAATATGTATTCCCATCTTCAAGCATACATCTGTAGTAATGCCGCTTCAGAACATGTCTTCGGCATTCTTGTGGAAATAAATAAATATAAGGGCTATTCACAAAGTAACATATGTTTCTGTCTGACGGCCCTAGGCAAATTTCGTACTTTCAAGTATAGACGTGTTCTCCTATTCAGGCTTTCCAGCTGTACAAGCAAAAGTGACGCTGCACATTGTTGCAGCATTCAAGTTTAAAATGTGTGCTGCAATTGAAAATCCCGCGAGTTGTGAGGTCAGATAAGAAATACGGTTGGATTAATACTGTCGGTAATCCTCTGACAGCACCTCTGTCGACCCATGGATCTTGTAACAGGGCGATGTCAAGCCCCTCTCTTGTGAATCTCCAGCATGGTGGAAATTCACTTGGATGAGTTTAACGCCTATCCCAGTCTTTCCTCTCGGAGGAGTCTCTCCGGTGGTCTTCCCCCCCCATAGAAGCGAAACCGGTAGTTCCAAGCGCCAGGTGGCATGTTTCTCCCACTTCTGCTGCCTCCTGCATTTCCTCTTCTGCAGGGCCTCTTCAGCCTCTCCTCTCTCTTCTCCCTCCTCGGCTTCCTGTGAAAGAAGTGGAAGGGACGGGAGCTGTTGTCTCCATATCAACCCCTCTGCTCCGAAGGTCCTACGGCTGCAGATGGTTCTCACAAGCAGCACTGCAGGAGACACGGGCTTGGACTGAGTTGTCTGCCTGGCTCAGAGGTGAGGTTGGCTTTTTCTGGCGGCTACTTTTCCTCCTGGTCTTGTGGAGCTGGAGGCGCCACTCTTTGTGCTGAAGGGGCTGAAGAGGCTAAATCACGCTTAGCCACAGGCGGAGGTGGTGGAGCTGGGGGTGTGACATAGGTGTCCGAGACCTTCATGTTTTCGTCTTCCTCCTTGTGTCTACCGCAGCTTCATCAGCACGTTACCAAACTTGAAGTTCACGCAAGAGTGCCTTTGTAGTTTCACTGCTAAGACAAGCTCAGTATTTCTTCTATCATCTTTCCTTTACTGACCGGATGTAGCCTTCAGTTCCTTGTTCTGATCCTCGAGGAACTGGAGAATGATTTCTGTGGAGTCCTGGCTGCTCCCTGAGAAGTACGCCATAACGACCGTTGATTCCAGAATTTCTCCCTCGTCCACAACCCTGAGGTTGGCTCCCTCACAAATTTGCAACTCATCCTTTCTAGATTTGAGCCAGTTGGCCGTTTTGACGTCTTTGCAGTCTAGGACAAAGAATCCCTGCCTAGGAAATATGCTATTGAAGCCTGGACAGATCCCATCTTCCTTTAGACCCAGGATCATTTTCAGGATTGAGCCCTTTTCCTCTTCTATCTGCTCACCTGATAGCAGAACCTCTGGAAAGTTGGAATGGAGAATGCCAATCCTTGTCCCCTCAGCTGCTTGTTTATAGATTTTCTAACTTTCTGAGGTGGGTCATTGCTGCCCCCTGTCCCCGGCTCCTCTTTTTTTGAGCCTCCTCCGGAGTAGTTGTGTTGGACATGGGCCTCTTGACTACCCCATCAGAGGTGTGTCACAGTTAACCACTTTTGCAAAAAAAAAATAGAACATACAGAAATCCTCATCTATAATTATCATTTTTTTCACTGAATTATTCTTAGTATGAGGTTCTAACTGTGCATTTGCTATTTTTTATTATTAGGTTACTATTAAACCAAAAACATAGTAATAATTTATGAGGCAGTTAAGAAGGTGGACTATTTATCCTAATATCTATTTATTTAAATTAATAATATAAATTAAATGGGGATTACAAGATAATCTTACACTGCCTGTAATTTGAATTTTGCAGGGGTATAGAGATACTTCTATTAAATAATTAAAACATTAATAAGTTTAAGAATAATCAAAAACAATTTAATGAGACAATCGGATTAATATTTTTATCTTTATCTTATCATGCTATCTGATTATATTATATATATATATATATATATATATATATATATAATGTGATTGTGAAATGATCAGACTAAAATATTTTAATTTTTCAAGTACTGTACAATTATATTCAACACATTATATTCAGTGGTGTATTCTAAATGATATGTAATTTTGTAAAAATCATCAAACGCCCACAGGCTGGATTGTGTAGGAGTTTGACTTGGATCGATTCACATACTTTTATTAGACAGACAGGGTGGCGTGGATAGCTGTGAGCGATGGTCAGTAGTTGTAGTGTTCTTTTGTGTGGATTAACGTCCACACTATTATAATATGTCGTTAAATATTCAATTAACTTAAAAGATATTTAACAAATGAGTACTTATTAAAATTATGGTACTTTAATATATGGTACACAAGTTGGCCTTAACAAATGATTCTTAAACTCCTTTAAGATCGACCACTGGCAAGTATGTGCCGATCAGTAATTCTAACCATTTTAGGTTAGAGATACTGTATTAAAATGGTTAGAATTATTGAAATGGGCGAAACTCATCCAAAGAGCGGATCTCTCACTCAACTCTTACTCACAGGACACTTTCACTAACACGCAAAACTACGACACGCAATAACTCAGCTGAAAAAACTCGCTTCGAATATACCAGATGAATACTGCGCCATGATTCAAACTCAACAACTCGTCCACTGCTTATCAATCCGATAAGCGGGGTTTAGGGTCAGTGATAGATGATGCGGTTACTGCCTGCCGCTCGTTGTTCGCAGCGGCGACAAAATTAAGTCTTTCATTCATTCATTCGAAGGGACGGATTTTACCATGGCGCTTCAGCCGTAGCGGCTTTTGGGGCACCCCTAAAAATTCTCTTTCCTAGAGAATCAGGAATCTTCTAGATGAAGAGACCTAGAAAACTGCAGCAGCCTGTCGACGAGCTCGTCAGGAGGCAGAAAACTACCCCTTACAAAATTGCCCAGAGTGGAGGACCTTACCTCTACCAGCTCTATACAATCAAAGAGTAGATGATCTGCAGTTTCCTCCTGCAGATGACATTTCCTACTTAGAGGGTCGCCGTTGAAGACCCCCATGCGTAGTAGGTGCTTCCTCAGAGTACCGTGACCAGTGACGATACGTGTGACAAGTTTGGCATCCTTCCTGCCGTTTCAGGAACCTCTTTGCAACTTGACGAGATGGAGACAAAGATTAAGCTTACTTACTCTATACAGGGAAAATTCAGCCCATCTTTTTTTATGACAATCCCTAGCCCAGGAATTGATAGTCTGAAAAGCCGCAGCGCGAGAAACACCGCAGAAGAGTTGAGGACCACAAAGGGGGGATGATGCAACCCTATTGGCCAGCCCGTCTGCCACTTCGTTACCATCCACCCCTGAGTGCCCTGGAACCCAACAAAGGGTGACTTCATTGTGTCTACCTACACAGGACACAAGCCTAAAACAGTCCCACACAACCCTAGAGTTGAACTCTACTAAGTACAAAGCTCTAAGAGCCGCCTGACTGTCAGAGAAAATATTGATAGTAAGGCCCTCATGACCCAGCATCAAGATGTCTCTGGCACGTTCCATAATGGCAGTGATCTCGGCCTGGAAAACAGTGGGGAAAGTCCCCATGGAAATACCTGACCGTACGTTGTCCTGCACCCCAAAGATGCCTGCTCCTGTGCCCCGACTGCTCTTGGACCCATCAGTGTACCACTCCCAATCACAGGGTGGTAATGGGCAGGCTCCATCCTTCCATTCATCCCGTTGCGGAAAAAGAACTCGGAAAGTCCTGCCAAAAGAAAAAGTTCTCGGAAGATAATCAGAGGGCATACCTAAAATGTCGCTCTGAACTATCCCTAAAATTCTGGTGTGACCACGTAATTCACCTGGCCTATTCTAGAGGCCCTCTCCACAGAGGCGGTGTGCACCAATTCTGGCAGTCATCCTGATGTGAATATCTATGGGCAAAAGATCAAGCAAACAGTCAAGAGTGGCCCCAGGAGTGCTGCTAATCGTCCCTGTGATCATGAGACATGCCAGCCTCTTCACAGCAACACCTGAGTCAATCTTGGTCCACCAAACCAAAGACGCATACGTCATAGTTGGTCTAACTACTGAAACATAGAGCCAATACATTAGCCCCGGTTTCAGTCCCCATGCTGCGTCGACCATATGCCTGCATGCAAACAGAGACCACTTATGGTCAATAACACGTTGTAAGTGAGATTCCCAGGAAAGTGTCCGATCCAGAATGACCCCAAGATACTTCACCTGGTCTTGCAGGTTGATCAAACTCCCCTGTAGTTTGTAACACAACAACAAAGTGGGAGTCGTGTTTTGGGAGTACCTAGGATAACTCCCCAGGGTTTTGTGATACTAAGAACTGAAATTAATCAAGGTAGTTTAATTCATTCCGTGTGCGCTCAGTCGAGTCTATTTATGGCACTGAAAGCCTCAATCTCAATATGTATAACTCATCATCGTACGCACGGAAAGTAAAATATAAATGCCTGTAATTATCTGGTTCCCAATGCTGACACTCTTTCGCACCGACGCCTGATATAAAATAAAGCAAATTGCCACGTTGGCGTATAAAAAGACCAAAATTATCTCTTCTGCCGGTGCTCTTTCGCACCGACACCTAATATTAATTAAAAGAACCAAAATTTCTGATGTCGGCGCTCTTTCGCACCAACGCCTGATATAAAAGAACTCAATTGAAAAATAATATACTTTCTAATAAACCCTAGTTTGAGGTCTAGACACTGCGACTCAACTTCAAGTCACCCTATCGACCGAAACTAATTTAATTACTTGAGTTAATCTGGTACTTAATTCGTACACTTACCTTGAGGTACTGGATTTGAAACTTCAACGGCCCAACTTCGAGCCGACGCTATACGAACCGGACAAGATATTCTATGAATCACACACAAGGTTTCACAATAAACAAATAAACAAAGCAACACAACTTCGCGTTGCTCCTATGCCAAACCTAAGACAAACTCAATTAGTGGAAAGCAAGAGGGTGTAAATACCAATGTGAGCCAATAATATTTAAACAACCAAATTTATATAACAGGTGGATATCTAATTCACCTGCTTTACCGAATATTCCTAAGTCGTAGGCCTAGCGTCCCGGTAGTCAGGAGTAGGAGGATATGTGGCCGGCTCTGCGCCAGACCGAAGAGTGAGGCTCTTGCTCTTGTCTCCTACCTCACCGCCTGCAACTACGGTGGCGCTAGGATCGGCTCGTGGCACTTAGTTGAACTAACGGGGTTACATTACATTACACAAAGGGGCGGAACAGAGTTCCTGTCGCACTTCAGCCATGTGGCTTTTTGCGCACCCCTGTTAATTGAATGTTTCACGGACCTTCCAAGTTTAAAAACCTGACAAACTGCCGTAGTCTCCCCACTAGCTCCTCCCAAGGAAGGTAACAACCCCTCTCCATGATGCCGAGAGTGGCGGCTCTCACCCCGGCAAGCTCGGTGCAGTCATACAGCAGATGATCAGCAGTCTCCTCGGACTGCCCACACTTCCTGCAGATTGGATCTCCGGGGAAGAGTCCCATTCGAGCATGATGTTTCCTCATATGTCCATGTCCCGTGATGAGACCTACAATGAGTCTGATTTTGGACCTACCTAACTGTAGAAGATCCTCAGCGATCCTCGAGGAGGGAGAGCTGAGAGACAGTTTACTTACTCTCAGTAGGGGCAGCTCCGCCCATCTCCTGCGGTGACACTCACGTGCCCACGTGTTGATCTCTCGAACCACGTGCGCCCTGGAGATGCCACAGAAGGGTTGTGGACCCACGAATGGGATCAAAGCGCCATCGTTCGCCAGACAATCAGCTATTTCATTGCCCATATTACCTGAGTGTCCTGGGACCCAGCAAAGGGTAACGTTGTTGTGACTGCCAAGAGAAGACACCGCATTGCGGCATTCCCACACTAACTTGGAGTCGAAGGTACAGGAGTCCAGAGCCTTGAGGGTGGCTTGACTATCTGAGAAAATGGTAATGTTCTTGTTCCTGACACCTCTGTTGAGATTGAACAGAGCACATTCCATAATGGCTGCCACTTCTGCCTGGAACACTGTAGGGAGATGGGAATGGAAACGCAGAGCTTTACCGTATCTTGCACCCCCAGTATTCCAGCTCCAGTTCCCTTACTTCCCTTAGAGCCATCCGTGTACCATTCTGACTCGCAGGGATGAAGAGGTCTGCCGCCATCTTGCCAGTCAATCATTGGTGGAATCACCACTGAAAATGACTTACCGAAGGCGTATCTAGTGTGAAGATGGTCAGAAGGCATGTCAAGGGCCTCACTTCTGACTACCTGCTCAATTCTGGTGTGACCTACCGAGGGTATATTGAAAGTCATCCAGAGATTCTCACATCGGAGGCGATATGCACATTTCCTAGCAACCGTTCTGATGTAAACATCTATGGGCAGGATATTGAGCATACAGTCCAAGGATGCTCCAGGGCAGGAACTCATGGCCCCAGAAATCATGTGGCACCGAAGTTAGTCTTTGGCCACCAAACTAGTGAACCATAGGTCATGGCCGGTCTCACCACAGCAACATACAGCCAGTGCAAAAGCCTAGGATGCAGTCCATGTAGTACCAACCATCTGTCTGCAAGTCATGAGTGACCACTTGCCTCGATCAATCACCTTTTGCAGCTGCGGTTCCCACCTCAGTGTCTTATCAAGTACCACACCCAGGTACTTGACCTCGTTCTGCAGATTTACCTCTGTGCCCTGCAGATTCAAAGGTCCCAGCCCGAGCAGGTTCCTCCTTCTTGTGAATGGCACCGCCACTACCTTGGAGGGGTTGATGGCAAGACCCACCTCCTTGCATCAGTCCCCCACCAGGTTCAGTGCTCTGTTCATAAGTTCTCTGATCGTGTTGGTGAACTTACCAATAACCAGAATTGCAATGTCATCAGCATAGCCCAAAGCTAGGACACCAGAATCATTGAGACGCTTGATGATATCATCAGCTACGAGATTCCACAGCAGGAGGGAGAGAACCCCCCCCTGAGGGCAACCTCTTGTGGTCAGAGCGACTAATTCCTCACCTTGAAGTGAAAGAACCACTTTCCTGTTGCTCAGTAATGCCTTGGTCCAACCGCATATAACTCCGCTGAGCCCATGGGCCCTAGCGGCATTCACCACCGCATTCATGGAGGTGTTGTCGAAGGCCCCTTGGATGTCCAGAAAAGCACCCAGTGCTATCTCTCCATCCTCCAGTGTCTTCTCTATCCTGCCTTCAAGGTGATGGAGGGCAGACTCACATGACTTACCAGGAATGTAGGCATGCTGGTTCCTATGTAGTGGGTGATGCCTGAGAGCACCATCCCATACGTACCTTAGGATCAACTTCTCTAGAGTCTTCAACAGGAATGAAGACAGAGAGATAGGACGGAATGACTTTGGGTCCGTGTACCTTGCCTTGCCGGGCTTCGGAATGAAAACCACTCTAGAGCGACTCCACACCGCTGGCACCCAGCCCAGAGCCAGACTGGCTCTGAAGAGCTTACACAGCAAAGGCAGAATTTCCTCAATCCCTTTCTGTAGACAGACAGGTCTGATGCCATCAGGGCCTGGTGACTTAAACGGTCTGAGTGAATTATTAGCCCACCTGATCCTGCTGAACGTCACGATGCGCCCCGCCTCCATCCACCGGGTAATAGAGGCGCGATGGGAAGCATTCGCTGTGTCCAGTCCCTCAGATTGGTCGAGAACAACGCACCCTGGAAAATGCGTTCTGGCCATGAAATCCAAGACTTCATGGGGGTTGTGTAATATCTTACCGTAAGGTTCCACTAGAGTTCCAAGGCAAGAGGAGTTGTCCTTAGCAAGGAGTTTGAACAACCTAGAGGTATACTTAACACCTTCCAGATTGGTGCAAAAGTTTCTCCAGGAGAGTCTCTTGGCTCTCCTGACTGCGAGATTATATTCTGTCAACAAGCTATGATAGCGGTCCCAATTTTTACTACGCTTAGCTTTGCTGAAGTTTGCTCTGACCTTCCTTCTCATGTTGGTCAGTTCAGAGGTCCACCAATTAACTCTCCCTCCCCTGTCCTCCGAGAGCGGACAACACCCATCAAAGGCGGAGACTATCGTCTCCCCGAGACGGACCGCCACATGATCAAGATCCTGGCAGTCCGGAACTCTAGGATACCAGCCTTCTAGTCTAGCTCTAAGAGAAGCAGAGAAGAGGTCCCAATTGGCTCGCCTCGGGTTCCTAAACGAAACCTTTTCAGGCAGAAAGTCCCCTACTTCTAAGAGGATATGCCTGTGATCAGAAAGTGAGGGTTCGGTAGAGACCCTCCAGTTAAGAATCTTACCCTCCAACCCCTCTGTATATAGCGTAAGATCAATGATAGAGCTACCTACGCGACTTACAAACGTTGACTCTGAACCAACATTCGATATGAGGAGACCACTAGATACAATAAAATCTAATAGTGACTCACCTCTGGTGTTGGTCTTCTTACACCCCCAGACTCTGTTGTGGGCGTTAGAGTCGCATCCCACCACCAGTTGCGACCCGGATTCCCTCGCATACTCCACCAGAAGAGCAAGCTCGTGCGGCGGAGCTCGCGGTGTGTCCCCGGGCATGTAAACTGCTGCGAAGATCAGAGGTCTGCCAGTAGATCTACAGTTGGTCCTCACCACCGCCTGATCCCTAGAGCAGAATTCCCTCAGCGGCTCGCATCTGAGTCCATTTTTGACCCAGTCGCAAGCCCTTGGGGTATTTGTGCAGGCCGAGAATAACTGTCCCCTAGAGGACCCCAAACCTGAGATTTTGTCGCCCCTTACCCAAGGCTCTTGAATTAGGGCGTAATTAACAGCATGTTTGACTGAATATTCACAGAAGACTGCCGAGGCAGCCTTACTATGTTGGAGGTTTACCTGAATTACCTTTGTCATTGTCTTGAGCTGAGCCAGAGTTGGACCCCGAAAGCACCCTAAAGGAAACCTTCGTTGCAGCCAGGAAGGCCTTCCACCCCTGTTTGCTCAACACAAGTGCGCTGGTCTCGTCAATCACGAGGACAAGAGTCTGGAATTCGTCTTTCTGCCTCCTATTGACGATTCGCCAGTCTTTGGTGATAACACCTGGGTTCTGTTTCTGCAGACCCACGAAGACCCTCTTCGGATCTAAGTGCTCTGCCTTGGGAAACAGTTTGTCTATTCTCAAGATTACCTTGACAAATCGGAGGAGGTCTTTGTACTCTCCAACCAACATCTCGACCCCCTCGGGTACAGCAAGAGAGGCCGCCTTACCCTTCAGCCAGTCGCAGGTCACGTCGATACAGCAGACTGCAACCACTGCTCCTTTCTCCTGAAAGGTCCTCGAAATCTGCAGAGGTCCGACCTCTGAATCATCGTCGATCATAAGATCGCCGAGCTTGGCCTGTAACAAACAGCATTCTTCGTCCGTGAGCTTATCGTCAGGATATGCCGCTGGAACGATCGCCAACTTCCTGGTGGTCAGCAAATCCTTGAAGGTCTCACCAGAAGTTGATGGTCCCGGAGGGGTCTCGCTGGGCTTCTGCCTCTTGGGGTCCGGCCTACGCATGGGAGAAACTCCCGAGTTAGTACCCTCCCCTTGTGGCACTCCACCAGATTGTCTTTTGCGCTTGGGGCGCTTCGTTACCTTCCTCCACTCAGCTGGCGGAAGCCACTCACCAGTCGCCTTCTTCTTTTCCTTCAGAAGGCGCCTTCTCTCCGCTGGATGCGGTTGTTCAACTGCCTTAGACTTGGGCAACCCCTCAGCACTAGAGCCGGGCGCCAGCACAGCTGCGACCCCTGACTCACCAGACTGAGAGGGTGTCTCAAGAAGAACCTGGACAGACACAGAAACATCCTCCATTTTTTCCTCCTTTGTCGGAGGAACCATCTTTCCAGGCGGGGACCTCTCGGTGAGTGAGCTCTGCGCGAACATGTTCAACTCACCCGACCCTGTCTCCATCTCCTGTGACATAACAACAACGTTAGTTGATAGCTGAGATTTGCCTTCCCCAGAATCCGCGGGCATGTCCTCCGAAGAGGAGTGGGATTGACTGCCGGAGCAGCAACCCACCTGGGGTAGATCCGTTTGTTTATCATCAGCCATTTTCTAACCTAAAAAAATCACAAGTTAGCAGTATGACGATGTCACTATCCATGCTGGACCCGTTCAAGGTTGCACCTCTCCTTGTCTCCGGCACGGTACTGTAACAGCTGCACACATACCTGTTACAGAAGCAGTGCGGTGGCCGGTCTAACGTACACCTACATCTCACCCACCGCTAAACCAACCCGGGCCGATCTGTGTACACCTACACTACGCCCCATGGTCGGTACGTAAAACCGCTGCAACCCAGTCCACGAGCACTTTATCGACCGCTGGGTTTAGATCCGCTGCCTTTAGCAAAACAGAGGCACCCTGTGTAGGCTGTGCGCATGGCACACAGTGGGCCAGCCGATAGACGGACAGGCCACTTCACAGCGGTCTTGCAGAGTCCCCTCACGCAAGCGTGAGGCATACACTTCTGCCTGGGGCGCTCTTGCTAACCCCTCACCTCCAACTTACGGGGTGCGTTAGTTCAGTGTTAGTTGGGGGCCACGGGCTGCGCCAATCACAGCACGAGCTGGTGGTTTAGTTCAGCTGCACCGCTAGCGTGACGAACCGTAACCCCCTCAGAATTTGAACCGTTACAAGTTTTATCGGACCAACCCTGGTCAGCTTTTTCCTCTTGATAAATGGTACAGCAACTACTTTAGAGGGATTCACAGATAGACCGACCTCATTGCACCAACCATCCACAAGCCTTAGTGCAGAGTTCATGAGGTCAGTGACTGAATTGTTAAACTTACCTATCACAAGGATGGCAATATCGTCAGTGTATCCTTGAGCAAAGACATCACTGTCATTAAGCCTTCTAATAAGGCTGTCTACCACCAAGTTCCATAAAAGGGGTGAGAGAACGCCTCCCTGTGGACAGCCCCTTGTTGACCTGGCTACCACCTCTACTCCCTTTAGAGAAAGTTTTACATACCTATTGTGTAGCAGTGCCTCAATCCACCGGCAGATGACATCGCTGAATCCTCTAGATCTAGCAGCGTTCAACATGGCATCCAAGGCCATGTTGTGAAAGGCTCCCTGAATGTCCAGGAACGCTCCAAGTGCCACCTCTTTATGGTCAATAGCTCCTTCAATTCTGGACACCAACTGGTGCAGGGCCGAATCGCAAGACCTACCCTAAATGTAGGCATGCTGGTTTGGGTGTAAAGGGGCAGACTTCAGCGAAGAGTCCCAGATATACCTTACCACCAACTTCTCCAGAATCTTCAACAAGAAAGAAGGCAATGAAATCGGCCGAAAGGATTTCGGGTCTGTGTTACTATTCTTATCCGGTTTTGGGATAAATGCTATCCTGGAAGTCCTCCACGCAGCAGGAACATGTCCCAGGGCCAAGCTCGCCCTGAAAATACTACAGAGAGCCGGGAGAATGATCTCTATGCCCTGCTGTAGAATAACCGGCCAGACTCCATCTGGACGCGGTGACTTGAAAGGACTCAGAGAGCCTATAGACCACCTTATCCTGCTGTAGGTGATGATCCTGCTGGCGGCACCCCACTTGGTTGCACAGGCCCTCCGCGACGCAGACTCACCTAATTCACCAGTTTCTCCACCAATAATGCATGCAGGACGTTCTTTACTTACTTACTTCAGCCTGGACGTACTTCAGCCATACGTTCCAACACCTCCTGTGGTCTGTGAAAAAACTCACCATTAGGTCCTTCCACGGAGCCTAGGGTCAGGGTTCTGTCCTTGGCCAAGACCCTACGAAGCCTGGAAGTTTCCTCAGTGCCCTCCAGCCTTGAGCAGAAAGAATGCCATGACTTCCTCTTTGCCCTTCTGACAGCGAGGTTATACCTGGTGAGCATGCTGTGGTAACAGTCCCAGCTGTTGTTTGACTTCGCTCTTCTGAATAGAGCCCTTACCCGTTTCCTCATGCCGGCCAGTTCAGGATTCCACCAGCTGCATTTGGCGGACCAAGCCTTTGCTAATGGACAGCTCTCCTCGAAGGAGGAGACAATCGAGTTCCCTAGAAGGCTGGCAGCCCTATCCAGTTCATCTGTATCCTTGGCTCGTAGAACTTGCACATCGAGTTTTTCACCAAGTTTTAGCGAATTTCCCATAGGGAAGAAGCTATTACCGTAGGTCTCATGGTGAGACTTAAGCCCGGGACCATGTTATTTTTTCTTCTTTAGGTGCCCAGAGTCCAAAAACAATAGTCGTTAAAATTTTTATATATATATGTATATATATATATATATATATATGTGTCTGTTAGCACGATAACTCTCGTAAAAATGGTCCGATCGAGACCAAATTTGGTAGAGACGTGTATTTCTACAAATGCTCGGACGAGTTCGTTAACCAGCCATATCGGTCAATGGAAACGGGTAGTTTGGGGGGGTTTTGTACCCCAAAATGGGGTTTTTTGCGTTTTTCACATGTAGTTTTTAAAATTTTCTAATTTTATATTTCACCATTAGAATCAGCTTAAAAAACTACACAATTATGTTTTCTTAAAGTTTTTCTCTATCTCCAACGGTTACCGAGATATTAAAAAATCTAAACACAGTACGTTGTATTGTGGGGGCTCCAATGTTAATCTTATGGAGGATAGGGAAAAATTAATATTTCCCATACTAATGAATATTTTTGGATAAAACTTGATATTTAGCTTCATGTGGTTGAGATCTATCCATTTATGCTCAAAAATCGTAGTTTATGTGTTTTATCATGGCAGCAAACCTGCATACTCTTTTCCCATAATAATCATATAGGGAATAGGCAAACTTCTTTATTTATGGACAGATGTTGATGAAAGTTGGTATAAATGTTAAGATAAAAATTATTTATGGTAGAAATGCCTAATTTCAGTGTTCCTCACATCAGCAAACCTGCACACTCTTTGCCATGTTAATCTTATCGAGAATAAGCAAATAATGTCCATGTTTATGGACAGATTTTTATAAAACTTGCCATATATTATTATTATTATTATATTATTGATTTGGAAATTCGCTGAGTACGCAGGTCTGCTGCGACGGGGGTATTTTCTTTTGAAGACGACCTAGTCCGTCTTTCTAGGATTCCTGAATTCAGACAAAACAGGCACAAAGTCCCCTATAGCATAGAGGATATGACAGTGGTCAGAAAGAGAGGGTTCAGGAAAGACATGCCAACCTATGACCCTGTCCTGAAGCCCCTCAGAATTAAGTGTTAAATTAAATCTATCACAGAGTTACAAACTCGACTAGAAAAAGTTGGCACAGAGCCGATATTGGCTATAGACAAACTGCTAGATGCTATAAAATCCAGAAGCTGCCTACCTCTGCAGTTTGTCTCCCTACTACCCCAGATGCAGTTGTGGGAGTTGGAGTCGCACCCCACAAGCAGGTCCACCCTCTCCAACGCAGCACGGTCCACTAGCGTTACCATTTCAGCCGGAGGGACCGCGTCTGCATCTCCGGGCATGTAGACGGACGCAAGGAGAAGCGGTTTGCCAGAAGACCCGCATATCGTCTGAACTGCAACGACGTCCCTGGAATAGAACTTGAGAACTGGCGAATGGGCCAGGCCGCTCCTGACCCACATACAAGCCCTCGAGTTGGAAACAGAACAAGAGATTAGATGCCCCCCAAGGGCACCTAATCCTGAAATTCTCCCATTCCGAACCCATGGTTCCTGAATGAGAGCAACATCCACAACTCCTCTAGCTGTGGCCTGATGTAGGACTGCTGTTGCAGTCTTACTGTGACGACCATTCCGCAAATATTGCTCCTCTCGCCAATATCTGAAGACTGGGCCCTTTCGGAGTTGCACCCCTCATCGTCCCCAGCTCGGTCCTGAAACAGCTGCACACATACCTGTCCCAGTCGGCAGTGCGGTGGTCGTTGAGTAATTACCAATAGGCCGTTCCAGTGAACCTCACCTCCGCCCCAACACTACATGAGACGCTGCTCCCCGTCTCACGGGCAGTTTGTCAACCGCCGGGTCTAGATCCGCTGCATTCTGCTAAAACAGGGGCACCCCAAGTAGGCTGTGTGCAAGCACTCAGCACGACCGGCAACAAGGCCAATCGGGCAGCAAAAACGCTGCTTCACAGCGGTCGTGCAGAAGCAGTCTGCCCCACGAAGCTTGTGTGGCATTGACTTCTGCCTGGGGGCCTTACGGTACCCCCTCACCCCCAATTAAGTCTTTATTAACCTTCAACTGAAATGACTAGTTACACCCCCCCACAACATAGGGGAGTATAATAAAAAAAATGAAAAAACAAATTCTATCAATATAATTCTAAAACTTCTTTCCGCCACTTGCAGAACCTACTGTCCAACGTTACTTCTTGAACCTAAAAAAATATGTAAAAAAACCTTAAAAAACCAAAACGCTTAGAACTCCCCTTCAGTGCAACTCGGCAAGGGTACACAGCTTCGCAGCCCTGATCTTAATAGATGTACCGTCACCCCTCCTCACGACCCAACGCTTCTTCTTTAGGTCCTTCCACGACCAACCCTCAGCCCGTAGCTGTTCCAAATAATCCTGGAGGTGCTGGGGAATCCAGTAGTAATGCTTGCCTGGGTGGTACTCCTCTCCAGTGGTAGGACGCGAAGGTTGTCGGTCGGATGAGATGGCGTCAAACGCCGCTCCACTGTCAGGGTCACACACACTCGCCAATCTCAACTGGAATGTTGAAGTTGAACCACACCCCCCTTGCGGTGATGAGACCTCTGACACCGCTGTGCAATAAGTTTATTTCACAGGTCCAGGTGACTCTTGATTCCGACGATCATGATGGCGCCACCATCATGCTCGTCTGAAGTCCATTAAGAAAAAAAGTTCCAGACTTGTTTCCAGAGGTGGCAGGAATGCTGGAATAAGTGTATGAAGTCCTAAGGGGACTATTTTGCAGTGGATCATGTTATAACAAAATGATCCAAAAATTATTCTTTTACTGAACAAGGTCGGATACTTTTTGAACACACTTCATTTATGTCTATTTACAGGGTGTTCATTAAAGTTGGTAACAAACATTGGGGATTAATAATACTAGCTAAAAAAACAATTTATAAGCCCTTAAAACCTAGAAAAGCATATCGTAGCAATTTCACGATTTACACCTAGGCCTATTGTTAAAAAATAGTATTCAAAGTTGTTTAAAATCACTAAATCCTAATTTATGAGAGTTTTAATTGTAGAATGTCTGGCGGGGAACGCAAGAAGCGAGCCTCACGAGGAACTGGCTGGGAGGAGGCAGGGGGAGAGTTTTATCAGGAGAGCTATCCAGGAGGTGATGCTGACTTGGAGGCACTTCAGAGAGATCCTCACCGCATTGCCACATTACTGCCCAGTAAGCAGAACAGGGCAGGTAAGCATCATGTTATGGTCCAGACCCTAAATACAGAAATAAACAGGAAACCAAGCTACGAATCTAACATGAATATATATTTCACAACGTTACATACATGTTAAATATCTCTGGTGCAGCAGACCTGCCTCCTCATCGAATGACCAAATCAATACCATTAAAGTATAAAAATATTATTTTAAGTGTGTAAATATTTGTACCATTAAATTACAAAATTTTCCTTTCAAATAGTGATATTCAGATTAAATTTGGGGGAATGTTTTATGTTATACTAGTTGACCCGGTGAACTTCGCAACGCCTAATAATAATAAGTTAATTACATATTAACTTTAATATTGGCCATGTTCTGAAGTCGAGTAGCATTATGTCTTCGTTCTGAAAGATTAGATATTCTGGGTCGCAGCATATTTAATAACAAGACTGAAACAATTAGACATATTAATAATATTCCCACAAAACAAATAAATCTGAGTGGATTGATTCACAATTTTTTAATCCAACCCAAACCCAAACCAAACCTAACTGTAATACGGCTCTTATTGGAAAGTTATAAAATAGCTGATTATTATGATAAACGTAATATGTATAAACATTGTAATTATTTTTTAATTGGCCAACATATAAAAACGTGACTTTTAATCAGGCAAAAATAATAAATATAAATACACAATCCCCAAAAACCGTAAACTATTAACTTGGCGAATAAAGCTGTTCATTTTGTACAGCACATATTTACTTTATAGTTTTACATTAATGAATGATTCAGATGGCATTGGATAGTAAAGCATATTGCTAATAGAAAGTAAACCAATAGCTGTAGCTTAAGAAATAAAATGTTGTGATTGTTGAAAATTTGTAGACAAACTTAGTCCCCATAAGGTTATTATTAAAAATTTTAAACACCATAAAATGGAATCTTATCATCATCATTCGAAGGGGCAGATTTCCCAAGGCGCTTCAGCCGTTGCAGCTTTTTGCGCACCCCTAAAATTCTCTTTCCTGGAGAATCAGGAATCTTCTAGATGAAGAGATCTGTAAAACTGCAGCATCCTGTCAACGAGCTCGTCAGGAGGCAGAAAACTACCCCTTACCAAGTTGCCCAGAGTGGAGGACCTTACCTCTGCCAGCTCCGCGCAATCAAAGAGTAGATGATCTGCAGTTTCCTCCTGCAGATAACATTTCCTACACAGGGGGTCGCCGTTGAAGACCCCCATACGCAGTTGGTGCTTCCTCAGATTACCGTGACCAGTGACGATACCTGTGACAAGTTTGGCATCCTTCCTGCCAAGTTTCAGGAACCTATTTGCAACTTGACGAGAGGGAGAACAAAGATTGAGCTTGCTAACTCTATGCAGGGAAAGTTCAGCCCATCTCTTCTTATGACAATCCCTAGCCCAGGAATTGATAGTCTGAAAAACCGAAGCGCGGGAAACACCACAGAAGGGTTGTGGACCACAAAGGGGGGATGATGCAGCCCTATTGGCCAGCCCGTCTGCCACTTCGTTACCATCCACCCCTGAGTGCCTTGGAACCCAACAAAGGGTGACTTCATTGTGTCTACCTACACAGGACACAAGCCTAAAACAGTCCCACACAACCCTAGAGTTGAACCATAAAATGGAATCTTATGGAGTATACAAAAATTTTTTTCACTGAAACCTCTCACTGAGCTCTTTTTAACAATACAACTTTGTTACAATACATACTCTATATGTGTCCAGGAGGACACGTATAAAAATCCTTCTGCATAAAAATCACCCGCCTGTGCCAGGAGCCAACCTGTGACCGCATCTTTGGGCTCTTCATCGTCATCAAAGCACTGGTACCCGAGCCATTGTTTCATATGCATTAAGAGGTGATAATCACTCAGCGCCAGATCTGGGCTGTAAGGTGGATGGTTGAAAACGTCCCAATTGAAGGACTCAAGAAAGGCTGGTAGCCCGTCGTAAATTTTTAAGTGTTTCACAGTACAAGTCTTGATTAATGGTCGTCCCATGTTCCATGAATTCAACCAACAAAACCCCTTTGGCATACCAAAACACTGTTGCCATCAGCTTTCTGGCAGAAAAATCTTGTCAGGCTTTTTTTGGTTTGGTAGGCGATTTTGAATGTGCCCACATCTTCGATTGTTCTCTTTTGTCAGGGTTCTCATACTTCATTCATACTCATTCTGTTTGACAATGATTCTTCCTCATCTTCATAACGTCACAGAAAGTCTACTGCAGAGGCCATTCTTTAAGTTTTGTGGTAGTCGGTAAGAATTTTGGGCACCCATCATGCACAGAACTTACGGTAACCCAATCTTGCTGTCACTATCTCATACAAGAGAGTCTTGGAAATCTGTGGATAATCGGTAGACAACTCCAATATTGTGAAATGTCGGTTTTCATGAACTTATGCATCAACTGCCTGAAGAAGTTCGTCAGTGACCAATGATGGCCTACCACTCTTTTCGTCCACTTTTAAATAAACGTACCCATTCACGGACAACTCCTTCGCTCATAACCATTTGTCCGTACACGGCACAAAGCTCACGATGAATAGCTGCTGCAGAATATTCTTTGGTTTTAAAAAACCTTATAACTAGAGATGTGCGGATAGTGAATTTTTTTTCAGATCGGATCGGATAGTTAGGGTTCGGATCGGATAATTTTCGGATTTGGATACTCCGATACTTGGATACTTTTTTAAACTGGATAGAATAAATGAGAAAAAATCGATAAAATGTTATCCAGTTATTAGATTGGACATAAGAAATGATAAATTCGTCATAGGCTGAACAACTAAACTAAAATTTTTAAATCTAATCAACAGAAACCGTATAATTTGCCAATAAATTACATAAACAGTTCTTAAAAGTTAGTTATAAAAAACCATGGATAGATTGATAAATAATAATTCTCAATTTTATTTCATGATTCGACAATTTTATTTATTACAATGACAAAAACGAATATCCATAAACAAAGAACCAAGATTTGACAGACCATGTCGGCTCGTTGCCATCGGCTATCTGCGTATCGGGTAGTATCGGTAGTCATTTGCGATATTTTTGTACCGGTGACAAATTCACCGATATGGTTTTTTCACTGATATATCTGTTACATGGAACTAGGAAAAGCAGTGACAGCGCTGCCGCCGACTATTGGACAAAGGACTCTGCGCAGGCGCAGAGTTGGAATATCGGGCAGAACAGTATTTAAACCCGTGAAATTATGGTACCTTTTTGTAATCTAGTAGTAACTAGATTATTCATCTTAAAACTATCTAAAATGTTCTATTTAAAAACTAATGACGTGTAAAACCATTCAATAAAGGGAAAATGTAGAATGTAAACGAGTGGAAAATTTTATTGCTCAAACTCTGAGAACTAGAGAATGCGATAACAAAAAAAGTCCATCACGTCAAAATATTTAAAGTTTAATTTGATCTGACGATCGAATTACGTAGACGATCAAAATTAAATAATATTTAATAATATATATATAAAAATAATAATATAAATAAATAATTATATATTTTTGCTGCAAATACCAGAGGTATTACGAATCTGATATTCGGTGCAACTATCGATGACGCTTTGCTTTGTATTTCAAAATGCAATATAGTGTTGAACTTAATGGGGGTAACTTAAATACGTAGTTGAAGAATCGAATAATCATACCGCATCCTCGGACTGCCCAAAGACGTTCTTACATTCCAATAGATTATGAATTGCGTAATTTCGTCATCTGCTTAAACGTTCTTGTTGATTCGTATCGCTGAAGTATCTCAAACGCAAAGTTTAGCATTTATTTTCGGTTTTAACCTCATTTTATACAGTCTATCCGAAAGTTTGGATATTTATAGGACTTTTTCGGATACTTGTTTTGCATTCGGATCGGAGCCGGATATCCGATCTGATCCGAAACCGATCTGACTTTTCGGATATCCGCACACCTCTACTTATAACTGCTCTCACTTCACATTTGGCGGGGTTTTCTGTTGCAACACACATTATAAACTGACATCAAAACTAAACTAGCGCAGGTACGATGTTCACTCAACCACGGCTTGATGCCAACTGACCTCCCGAATGTGTGAATGCAAAGATGGCGTTGCTACTCCCCCCACTACCCACACTGTGACCAATCGGAGGTTACTTTCTGAATGGCCATCGTGTATATATATATATATATACACTAGCTGACCCGGCAAACTTCGTAACGGTTATATATTCTGGGCATGGTGAATAACAATACTGAAACGATAAAACATATTAATATCATT